>PVLA01009193.1:0-78529 GCA_004027455.1 Hydrochoerus hydrochaeris
CCCTGCCTTAGTGTTCCCGGCCTTAGTGTCCCCTGCCTTAGTGTCCCCGGCTTTAGTGTTCCCTGCCTTAGTGTTCCCTGCCTTAGTGTCCCCGGCCTTAGTGTTCCCTGCCTTAGTGTTCCCTGTTACTGTCACAGTAGTTGTGCATTCCATCAGACATAGCAGAAATGAACCAAACAAAACAGAATAAAACCAATCAAATCAGAACACTGAGTAAAGCAAAACACTAAACCAGAACAAAACAAAACAGGGCGAACAATATTGGATTTCAATAGCAAGACAGAAGGAATCCCCCCAAGTTTGCTATACCGCATACTCTTGTCCCCCCAGTAGGGGCTCAGACCATTGGCCCCAGGCCTGCAGAGCTGGCTGACTTTTTCTTTAGCGAGAATTTCATACAATTAACAAATGAGGGGAAAGGAAGTTTAGGGGAAGAGAGGGCTTCTTGTTTCACTTTCTGCGTCATTGTTTTGGCAGCAGCTCTTCTTACACAGCTAGGCTTGGCCTTAGCTTGCTTCTTTTCTAAGCCTGTAGGCAGAGAGAGGATTCTCCAAAAGAGAATCGGAAGAGAGTAGTGATTCAACATATTGCAAAAGAGGTGGTCAAGACTAACAGAATGATAGACATTTGGAGCAGGAAGCAGCAAGTTAGAGGAGAGAATTGTCTAGTATAGATCCTGAACAGAGCCAGGGTTTTTACTGAGGTTTTTCATACATTAACCCACTGACTACTCAGCAATCTCTAATATCCTTTTCATTTATAACCAAAAATTCTGACCCATGCGGAGACTGAACCCCTTTCAGCTGAACTGGCTAGTAAAGGAATTGAATTTGGTCCTACGCAGATGCCAGGACTCACGTTGTTGTACTCTGCTTTCTTTCCATGGAGAAACAGATCAAATTGTGGCATTTTAGAAGAACAGCCATCAGAATAGGAAGCCTGGAAGGGCTTCCTGAGTCAGTTAACAGGGAAGATGTGTAATGGAAGACAACAGTGGTTCCCTGCTGGGCAGGACAGAGATGGAAGAAATTGACTGTCCCAAAGGTGCCCTCCTTGTGGTCTAAGACCCTCCCTATCAGAGCCACTCCTTTAGGAGGGAAGACTGCTGTTAAAATAAGAGGACCACCTTGTGTATCAGCAGCCTGTGACCACAGCGTAGCACGTATCTGACACTGGCCCAGGTGCACGCATGTTGCTGTTGGTTCTCTTCCTACTTTGATGACGCCATATTAGGTTCTCCTGGGCAAACCATTTCTCTTCCATTTTTAATCCCCATAAAGACTGATCTACCTTCTGCTTCTAGTCATGCACTCAATCCAGACAGGTTAGTCATTAGTTGGTGATCAGTAGAGGACAGAACCCTCTGAGCTGTTAAGAAACAGGTCATGTGACCATCCAAAGGGGCCGATGAGAATCCTACGCCAAATGTCTTCATCCAACAGAATTATTCTGAGCTCGCAGTTACTATCTTGAAGCTGCTGTAGTTAATCCTGTCACAGATCTCTAGTGCTGACCTGAGAAAAAGAATGATACTACTGAAAGCAAGAGTGGACAGGTGAGGAAGGGCAGATGCTGATGACCAAATGTGAGCACTTACAGTCAACTGGGTCTGAAGTCACCTTTTTTAAGAGGTGGGATTTGACATCTGTCTACATGATCACTTTGCTGCTTCCTTCCTTTCAGTTTTAGTTAGATTTGATCACCTGTCAACTAGAGTCCTAACTAGTTCCGTTACCCTCACTATAAATTAATTTTAAATGGTCACTGATAATTAACCCTGGGAGCTGACTGAAATTTTGGTTTGCACTCATTTCTGTGAGCATGCTTTTAGATCAGAACTATGTATGCTGTCTTCTGCAAGCTTTACTCTTGGTGACAAAAGATGACCAACTCTGACACAACCCATGCTAGCATGTCACCAGTATCTGGTTAGCTCTTTAGAGCCAAGCCTGCCGAGGTTGGCGTAGGATGGAGTGCTCTGCATGAAGGACACAGAGGCTTAGAACAGTCAGGACCAGGGAAGGCAGGTGGGGAAAATGGAGCAGTGGTGGAGAAACTGCTGGTGCCTTTGCCGGGTGAATGCCTTGCACCAAACTGCAGGGGCAGGCACTGTGCTCTTTACACACTCACAGGAAGGAAGGAAGGAAGGAAGGAAGGAAGGAAGGAAGAGAGAGAGAGAGGAGAGAAAGAGAGACAGAAGAAAGAAAGAAAGAAAGAAAGAAAGAAAGAAAGAAAGAAAGAAAGAAAGAAGGAAGGAAGGAAGGAAGGAAGGAAGGAAGGAAGAAAGAAAGAAAGAAAGAAAGAAAGAAAGAAAGAAAGAAAGAAAGAAAGAAAGAAAGAAAGAAAGAAAGACTTAACCCCAAGGATGTAAAACATACTAATTCCATTAAATTTCAACCCTTGACTATATAACATTTTAATATTCATTGTGTTGAAGTATTTACAAAGCAGCTTTCAAACCAGCACAGTTTTTGACAGGGAGATGAGCTAGCAAAGTTTTTTTATGGAACATTACTTTTATTTGAATAAATCAGAACCAAGTTAAGGTTAGTCACATGTGGATATTTTGCAGATAACTCCTCAAAAATGAATGCAATGAGGCTGTCACTTCAAAGGGAAAAAATTTACAATATTTAGAATCCATAAAACTGAGGCTTAGGGCATCAAATAGAATTTTCATGAAATTTGTGATTATCGCTGAACCCTTAGAAGTTCCCCAAAGCTTAAAGATTTTTCTTGTAAGATCAGTGATCACGTTGACAATTGGAGCCTTTGACAAGTGATGGAGTTTCCCCACATTTGAGAGAGACCCATCATTCAGGTAGAAGCATTCTAGAGGTGCCCAACCCATGACAGTCAAGGGTTCCTCCTGGAAAAACAGCTTTCCCGAAGTTCCAAAGCAGATTTCCAGGGTGCAAGGTTATACAAATAACATTATGATTGCAGTGAATGGATTCACATTTCCCTTTCCAACTAACCAGTAACAAGTTCCCACTTGTCAAATGTTGAGGTGAGATCAAAGAAACAGATGCAGTATCTTAATCTGTTTCACGTTCGTTCACTGAAACAACGAACGCGTCGCAACAAACTGAGTGCAGAAGCAGATCGGTCAGCACAGCTCCCAGTCCTGCCCCAGATACGGAAAGCTTTGCAAAAATGTGTAACAGCGCCAGTCATTGTGCTAAACCTCTATTATATAAAGAGATGGTAAAAGCATTTTTTAGATTTTTCTTTCTTAGTACATGTTTGTGTACACAGTGGTTACAGGCCAGGCACCTGCGATGATCCATCTCCCCATGGCCCCTGCTCCCCTTTGTTTGTTCCCTCTCCTTTTCTTGGTTCCCTTCCCATTTGCAAAATATCCGTTTCCCTGTTTCTGGTTATCTGTCTTCTAATTTGTTCTTTCATTTATTCGTACTTTGGGTTTCTCACATAGGAGAAATTACGTGGCATTAGGCTTCCGAGACTGATTTACTTCGCCTGACATTACGGACTCTCGGAGTATCCATTTTCCTGCAAATGACCCAAGTTCATCCTTCCTTGTGACAGTGTAGTACTCTATTGCGTTTAAATGAATTGTGACTCTGTGCCACTTCTCAAAAATAAAACAAATGTGGTTATGTTTCTGTCCTCAAGAAACTTGCATTTTAGAAGGAAAAAAAGCAAAGAAAAAATATGTAGGTAAATGAAATTCTCAGAGTCAAACAGCAATGTTTTGAAGTAAATGATCCCAGGGTGGTAGTAGGGGGACAGTAGGGGAGGCATACTTTAAAGAGCTGGTCAGGTGGCCTGGCTGGAAGACGAGATGGAAGGCAGGAAGCATAGATGGTTAGTACACCAAAGCACGGTGACAGGAGCCCAGGGAAGGGCCAAGCAAAGGCCCTGAGGTTTGTAAAAAGCTTGTGGCAGATCAGGGAATCCCACTGTTCCAAAGCTCAACCTCACAAGTGCTTTCTCTCAGGTCAGCTACACTCAGTCTTTGACACAGTTCATCCAGAGAGTCGGAGGAGATTGTCCTGACTCTTCCTGACCAAGGACATGGGCCCTGCCGGTCTGGAAGCCCATGGGAGCTCACAGCCTCCCCGGCCTGGAGGAAGGTGACTCCCAGGGGCAGCGCTTTCAGCAGTGCCAGGAAACTGCTCTGCAAGAAGCCCTGGGGGAAAGGGAGGAATTCAGTGTCACAGGACAAGGGCTTAAACAGAGCCTATAAATTATGGAACTGTTTTTCTATACCTTGGCCCCAGTCTGGAATTTTTCAAAATAACTTATCTGGGCCAGTGTACTGTGGGCTGCGGTCTCAGAAGCCTGCTCCTCTCACTGAGCTGGCTTTTTTAAAGCCACTGTGAGCCGGTGGAGACGGGGCAGCCCCAGCCAGCTGCTCTCCAGCCCTGGTGCCGGACGCCAATCGCATGGCCTTGGCAGCCAGGGGGGCCCAGAGTGTTACTTCACCCCGTGATGGGATTTCCTTGTGTTTCCCAAAGTCAGAAGGTAATAGATCACCTCCTGGGTGGTGTGAAGCTTTGCAAAGATGTAACGGTGCAGACTTCAAACCATGCATCAGTGCGGCAGTGCACGCTCCCTGCAGGAAGCAGCACACAGAGCACTGGGTCAGCCTAGCTCAATCCAGCCGGGCAGGGAAATCTCCTGGCCTGCAGGTTGATGCATACATTGCATCTCTGACTTGTAGCAAGACGAGCACAAGAGGCTGGTTCTGGGCTGTGTTGATAGGAGACCAAAAGGCCTCTCCCTCAGTCTGCAGTGAGACAGCTTGTCTCAGGCTTCCTTCATAAAAACACCTTGGTTCTGAGTTTCCATTAAGACCCTCCGCCCTGCGTGCTTAATCCTGGCTTCTTGGAATCTGATGACCCTCCCCTTGGTTTACTGCACAGCTCAGCCCTGAAGCACATCCTGAACCAGTTCCGCGACCCTGCCATTTCCGCCCTTCCATTCCTGCACCTGGTTTTCTTTATTTTCCACTCTGGGGAGCCAAATTCTGGAGGCTATTGGTGGCCTCCTGCCCAAGCTCCTCTGTCAACAGAGGGTGGTGCTGACCCGGAAGTGAAAGCCTTGAGCCACCATGCACAGAGCTCACCCCCAGGGCCACCGGGGACCTCCGGAGGCCATCACCCCACTCCAGGCAGCCTTGATTTTCTGTTCCAGGGCGATGAAACTGTAAGAGAGCACTTCTCAGACTAGATTCCTTGCAGGAAAATCACCCCGATGGAAACACCTTAAAGAGAAAGTCAAAGAATTTAAGTTCATTGAACTTCCTGGAAGAGACCTGAAATTCTTTTCCTTAAGGAAAACTTCCTAAAGTCTTCCTATAGTTCTGGGAGGTATTCCAGGATTTCTCGCCTGATTTCTTCTTTGAAAAAGGGAGAATAAGAGTCAGGAAAATTAAATTAACCTCCCTTTCTTCCTCCCCCTCCTCTGCCTCCTTTTCCTATTTGAAACCAGATGAATGTATCCAGCATGACTCAGATCAACTTAAAATCAAGTTGAACTACATGACAGTCCAATAAATCTAATATATTAAACTAATAAAAGGTGCTGCTCTAATTAAAGTAGGTGTGAGGACTTTCATAAACCCAGTCGCCCCCACCCCAGGCTCTGAGCTCACGGCCAAGGCGTAGTCTGGATCTTCCAACGCTGTAGTACACACAGAGACTCTTCTCACTTCTCTCCACCCACAAGGCACGCCCATCGCTTCTCTTTCCTCCTCCGTCCCTTCCCACCCCACCAGCGCTAGAGTCTGAATTTGTACCGACTCACACGTAAGTTTCATGAGTGTATTTCTAGCTTCTCCCTCTATTGACATTTGTATGCATCCGGTAAATGAGACCATCTAAGGCCGTGGATTCTCGCAAGTCCACTGCACCAGCTCCGAGGCCCTGCACGAACCTGGTCACCGCAAGCCGAGGCGGCTCTGCTTCTCATTACTCCTCAAAATGCGTCCTTGAAGACCAGTAAGCAGGGACTCTCCCAGTGACGACAGCAGCACTCCTGCCATCATGTTTAGCAAAACTTTTTCCTCCCGGAGCATTTCTCCCTTTCTTAATATTCAGCTTGAGTCCCCACCCTTTCTTTTCTAGCTGGAAACGAGCCTTTTCGTCCCCTGCACTGACTTCAGCCTGTCAAGCTGACTCCCCAATGGGGTTTTCTAATTGTCTCCTCCTTGGTCCTAACTGTGTTCACTGCAAATCTCAATTCAAACAAGAAAGTTGTGCTGGGCTGGGGAGACAGGCTCCCAAGGTGTGCGTGTTTATGAAGAAGAGCCGAGAAGGCTTCCAAATTGATAGAACAATGGCTATCTGATCACAGAAAAGAGAAACTAGCTCCCTCATGGTTGAGAAATTCATATTACCCACTACCTGTGCTTCTCCCCAGGAACTTGTGTTAGAGCTTTGGATCAGCAGATACTAAAAACAAGTGGGTTCCATAAAGCCCACCAGGGCAGAGGTAACAGAGTCTCGGTAGCAGTGAGGGCGAAGCTGTCAGAGCTTTCGATGACACAAACAGCCCTGCAGTACTCAGCCACAAGTTCACCACCGCAGCCCCACAGCAACCAGAGACATCACGACTCAGAGCCTAGTGCGGTGGAAACAGCTGGGACTGCAATGCGGAGGTGAGGACAGACACTCCTCTGGATTTATCAAAGAAGGTAAAAGTGTCACGCAAGCTAGGAGGGATGAACTCACATGCCTGATCACTCCATAAACTCACCTGGCAGGGACAGTATTCAAAGAATGCTGAAGTTTTCTCCTGGCTCTTGTGACTGGTCTGGTGAAAACAGAATTAGAAAAAAATCAACTTTGATATGGCATCAGTGAATCCTGCAAATATGAATACAAGTTTGACGAAGGGTGACTCTATGTCCTGGTTGTCTGGAATAGCTCTTGCATGTGTATTTCTAATAACTCTTAAAAGGGTCCCATATTTGGGTGAAAAATGATAGTCATCTTGCTATTTGTAAAACTTTGACAAAGTGTCCCATCCACCTCTTGAGATGAGAGATGCCTGACTCTAACCTGGCTGAAGGCCCCAACTACCAGGATCTGGGAGGCAGCTCTGACCCCAGGGCTCCAGGCTGACTGGGGTTTAGGGTCAGAATGAGGAAGGGCCATACACGTGGGGATTGGAGCTCAGTTTTTCTCGGGTTGGTACAAACTTGCTTCTCGGTTTCTGACTTGGTGCAGTATTCCTCAGAAATGCTTTTTCTTTTGCTTCCTTTTCTTTTGCAGGGCTTTTATAGCTCCCGCCTTAACACAGGTGAGGTGACACAGCTTCAGGGAAGGGTGAGCCATCAGAGGAGATGCTCATTTTTCTTAACAGGTAACAACAGCTGAAGTGCCTGGATGATTTCACATTTCTGCCTTTGGAGTCCCTCAGCGATCTTGCAAACAACAGTATGCCTGCCACTGTACAGATGCAGAAGCTGAGTTCTGGGACATCTTGTGACTTCTCAAGTTATCAGAACTGAACAGCACTGGAGATGCCAAGGCCAGTATGATGTGAGTCCAGATTTCCTCCCGCTGCAGCAAATCGCCTTGATCACTGCCCATACTTTCCGTCATCTCCAGGACCTGGCCAGCACCTTCTGTGGATTTAGTTCTCAATCTATGTTACAATATACAACTCAGGAATTAACTTCCCGTGGGCTCAGAAGGCGGGCAATGCGCCAACTGAAGAGCACGCAAACTACTGTTTCCTAATAGATGCGAACATAGCGTGTGTGATCAATAATGACTCATTCGCAGGACCCTAGGGTTAGGTGTCTTCACTGGTGTTTTAAACAGCCTCCACTATTAGTACGAACTTTGTATTGGCAGCTTGGTTTTGGTTTTAATAGACAAACGACCGTGGTATATTATATCCTGCATGACATCTTGTTTTGAATGGCAAGATTAAATGGAACAAGTTACCACGTGCCATATCCCATGCACGGTGAGGACTTTTAAAATCTCTCAACAGTGACTTGCCTTCTTTGTTCTACATAACTAAATGAGAATCTTTAAAAGTATGGTAGGAAAAAATGAAATATAGTAAGTAGGCGAAGAGAAACTTGGTCAGTGTTTCATAAGATATTTATGGCTTTCTCTAAATATACCCTCAGCTTCTATAAATAATAATGGATGTTCCACATGTTTTAGGAGAAAAAAATATATATTTTTTGGATTGAAGAAACATCAGGTCTCTAAAAGAAATTCTCATGGCAAAGAATAAAATTAGAACAGTTTTACAATTAAATAATTCTGGGCAAAATGTCCTGGTAGCTTTCTCACACAATTTTATATCCTAAACAGAGAAGTCCAAGAAATACTTAGGAGCATCTCCTGCGTCTCACTTCACTGCGGTCACAGTGACTTTCCCAGAAAGGACCTTCCACACCTTGTTCAGGTTCTGCTTCTGTTCCCCTCCCCCTCCATCACCGCCTGCAGACCACCCTTGCCTGCCAGGGACTTCACCCCCACGTGCTCAGTGCATTTCTGGACAAGGACACAGCCTCAAAAGACATTTTGTGTGTGCATTTTTGTTGTAATCTATGGATACAGTTTTGGACTGATTTCTCAGCGCTTCTTTCTCTCCATATGTCTGTGTTGGTGCTGTCCATGTAGTTTCTTCCTCGGGCTCCTGCATAGAGCTCGTCTTTGCCCTGAATTTCACCCAGGCACATGGACCGTGGTGGGTGTCCAGAGCCTGCCCTGACCCCTGCTTCTCACAACATGGGTCTTATGTGCCCCCCCACACCTGTCCTCACATGGAATTCGAGAATTTCTCTAAATGAGGTATATAAGTAGGACTGTTTATTTGTAAGAGACACCATAACCTGTGTCACTAGCTACTGCAATATTATCACCCAGCTGTACAGGATAAAGACTTACCGGCAATGCAGGAGTATTCCTCATGATTTCAAAAACACGTGATGTAAATCGATTTTGTATTTTTGCTAACCTTGTAGACTTATAATTATTGTACTAATTTTTATTTCCCAGATTATGACATTTGAGTATCTCATCATCTGCTTTCACTGACTATCATGAAATGTACAATCTATAGGTAGCCCAGGAGAGAAATATAGAGCCCCAAGTCAAGGGAAGTGGGATAGAAAACACACAGTAAGGAACTAAGCGGTGTAAGTGGGGGATGTAGTTTTTTTAGCTACAGTACAGAAAAGATCTTTCAGAAGGTGATATTTGGCACACATGTTATAAAAGGGGGGCACAAACTGGAAACATGAGGTTAGACTGAGACAGGAAATCGTCCAAACCAAGCCGTGAGGCAGAAATACGTTGAGCATATCTCCGGGACAGCAAGGTTCATGTGATGAGATTTCCCCTGAGATGGAAGGGACTGGAAAGAGAAGGCTGCTAAGCTAGGGCACCTGCGGTAGAGTGAGAACCCCAGGCTTCACCCTGAGTGCGACCGGAAGCCGCGAGAGAAGCATTGCGGGAGGGCGGAGTACTTGGATTTACTTTATAGAAATACCACTTCAGCGTCTCCGTAAGAGATACTGCTGATTTAGGAAGTCACTTCCTGGTCAGAGAGAAGAGAAATGCCATCTCAAATGTGGCAGGTTGTGGCAGGGTAGGGGAGAACATTAACGCTCCCTGTATAATTATAAAGCTGCAGGGTTACCAATAAATACGAAGTGGTGAACTGAGAAGATGCGGCAATGAAAGGCGCCTCTTGAATTTCCAACCTGTGCTATTGGTAGCACTAATTAGTGAGAACGAAAACATTAGAGAAAGAGACCATGGGAGGTAGAAATCAAGAAGTCTATTTTCACTTTTATGACTTTACCCTTCCTTGCTTCTTTTTTTCGAAAGTAAATGTTCACTTTTTTACAGAGGAAACCTCAGTGGCATTCGGTACCTGCACGCAGCAGGCATTTGGGGGGAGGTTCCATCCTAGGTAACTGTCCCACTCCGAGCGTCTTAAACCTGGGTGGTTGTTGGCCATGCGGTGGGGTTGGTGGGAAGGTAGAAAATGCCTTCAGGAGCTCAGGAGAACACTGAGAGTCACCAACGGGAATCTCAGAGCTATCAGGACAAGGGTGGGCTTAAAATCATGCAGATAAACAGTGCCAACCAAATGAAATTCCACAGTATATCGTTAGAAGAAGAGCCAGAGCATCAGAACTGGAAGAAGGGTCAGCAGAACAGGAGAGGGGTGGCCGGGGGTAGATGACTGACAGTGAGAGAAGCAGAGGCCATGGTGACCCAGCAGCCAAAGGAGAGAACTGTTTCAGGAAAGAAGAATCCTTACCTGCCTCACAGACTGTCAACAAGAAAATCAGTGAGATGGAAACTAAGTATTAACTAACACATCCGTCATGGGGAGGTCTGTGCTGGCAGTGAAAAGCAGGATCTAAGCAGAGCTGTGGGGAAAGCGAAGGTGAAAGAGGCACAAGAGAAAACGAGAGGTGGGGAGGAGTGCAGGGCCACTCTCTGAAGCTCTCCTGAAATCGCAAGTTGCAGAAGGACGTACAGCTAAGTGACCTGTGCATCGCGGGAGGCTGGGAAAGGCTTTCATCAGATTGACGGGCGATTCTCCTTTGCTTTATATCTGGGTGCACATGTACCAAGGAGGAGAGAAGGAAGCTACAGGAGACAGAAGTGGTCTCACCTATGGCATCCATGGTGCAGGAGGCATGGCTGACCCCCAAAGGGAGCAGGAGTGACAGGAAGAAGCCGGAAGCTGTGGACACGGCTGCAGGGAGTTAACAGCCGAGGTGGTAGGACATGAACCAGGGAAGGTTGGAGCTTTAACAGGAGACACAACAGTGGAAGCAGGAGGAAGCTGAGAACTGAAGAGAGAGAGTGGTCTTGAAAAGAATCGTGGAGGAGCGCTCTGGTCAGATTCCTGCGGGTTACTCCCGGGCAAGTCTGTAGCAATTGCAGGTGACCCTCGGGAGAAACTCTGAATTAATGTGAATAAAACAGGATACTGAAGGTCTGCTCCTCTAGCGAGGTGCCTAAGAACTATGAATTCAGATAAGCATTACTGTCTCCAGGGATGTAGCAGAGACAAAAGATCCCGCACGTGGATTTCATTTCTAGGAACTTGGAACTGGCCTGAGTATGAGTGGAACGGGCTAAGGTACGGCTTCGGGATGCAGCTGCGAGTGTGTCTGAAAGAGCGAGCCTACCACCAAGGCAAGAGCGAATCCCAAACCTGCAGTAATAACAAACAATCCAAAGCAACGGCCCTGCAAGTGGAGACAGAAATGCAGAGCACAGAGGAACGTGGTGGGTTTGCCACTAACGGTGTTGTCCATGGTGTCCACTGATGAGACAGGGGCTGGAGGACACCCAGGGTTGGGTTGTTAACTACACCATTTTAAGCCACAGGCATTGTGTGAAAGGTGTACACACACACACACACACACACACACACATCCTCCTCCATCTGTGATGTGTGCTGTTTGCACAACCCCAGGTGACTTTGCAGTGACTTACAGAATCAGAGGGCCCCCAGGGTAAATCTGAAAATCCTTGCCTGGAGGTGCTGCCCGTTATTCTAATAAACCTGACACAGGGTTTGCTTTTTAAAAACCAGAATGTGTTAAGGACCCATGGAGGCCAGACTGTTCACCAGCGCTGTCCACGGACTCTTATTTAAAACACATGCCAGACTCATCACTGATGATGCTGGTACCAGGACTCCACCACAGGAAACTGAGAAACACGCTCAGTCAACACACAATCGGAAAAAACATGAGCAGTTTATTCCGATTGTGTGTTTACGTGAAAGTTTATTCTCATCAGTGTGACACACAACCTCAACAGAAGTACAAATGTAACTTAAACCTAAGTGAAAAGAGAACCGAAACAAAAAGTGAATGGTTGAGCAATGAGGTGCTTTAGGAAACACTCAACGTTAACACAAGTGCAAACATAAGGCCCTTGTTGATAGAAACCCTGTGCAGTTCTTTAGGACCTTAAGCTCATATTTGTTTATCGAGCAGTGTGCGGGCTATGTCATTGTGGTTTCTATTGTCACGACCCCTGAACAGTCATTTTCATTCCTTGGAAACCTGTGGTGATAATTAGAAGAGGGGAAAGAAAAATCAAACATAAGTTCTTTACCCATTCATCTGCCGATGGGCACACAGGCAGCTTCCAAGATGCAGCTATTACGAACTGTGCTGCTATAAACATGGGTATCTATGGATAGCTGTGATGTGATGTCTTTAATTCTTTCAGGGAGATACTTAGAAGGGGAATAGCTGGGACAAATGGAATTTCTGCATTTATCCCTTTGAAACATCATCATACTGATTTCCCCAGTGACTGGACCAGGTTACATCCCCACCACCAGTGCAGCAGGGATCCCCACCCCACCCTGCAGCCTCGCCAGCCTTTGTTATTATTTCATTTTTTAATGTCACTGAGCAAGAGCCTGATTGTCAAATACACAACCTAGTTTGCATCATGGCAGGGACTTTTCTGATCCTTTGCTGACATATGCATTGCTGATCTCAGCTCAGCCCCGAGATTTCCTTCCATCCCTGAAGTGGAGGCAAAAAGGGACCCAGAGAAGGCAGTTCCATTGCACAGCTAAGCCAGGGTATACGGCTAAGCCAATCTATCCCACCAGTGCCCTGGTTGTTTATTGTGATGCAGGAGATGCTCTGGGCTCAAAAACATGGCACATCGTCAGTATCATATAGACATAAAAACAGTGTTTTATCTACTTTGAACAAGTGCAGTTTGTTTAGGATAGCCTGAGACGGTGGATTGAGCACTTTTTTGTGTTAGTGAATAATTCTGGATCTAACCCAGCAAACCAGAGAAATAACCATTTAATTGTGTATAAGAAACTCCTGAAAATTCTGAGGCGGTGTCTACATTTGCTAGAATTCAAATAAGCACTTCTTTACAGAGGAGGGGGCATTGCTGTGTTTACAGGGAGCTCTATTACTGTTTTTGTCTTGGATAGAGAGGAAAAGGTGAGAAATGGAACTGGGTTTCTTTCTGCACCTGTTGCTCCCACCACCTTGATTCCAGTCTCCCCAAAGGCAGATGGCAGCTGCAAAATCATCCAATGCCACCCTGCTTTAATGGTCCCTGGAGGCAGACTTGACTGGATTTGAAGCCATCCTCACTCACCAGGAATCTGAGCATCACTCACCTTGAAACTCACTAAGGTTCACAAACTTAGGAGTCGGGATTGAAAGCCAAACCAGTAAGGAGGTCTAGAAGCACAAGTCCAGCCTTTACTGGGTGGGGAGCTACCCTGGGTAATGCATGGAAGTGCTCCTGGGGCCACACCAGTCTCTGCCCGAAGCCACCCACCGACCTCTCCACAATCAAGGCATTGGACATTCCACGTTTTCCAGTGAGACGCCTGTAGGTCTGGGGCTGGCAGTCACGTTCTGATGATCGGGTGTTTGCATTAATGCCCCTGCAGCTACCCCAGTGCATGGAGTGTCCTCGGCTCTTTTCCCAACCAACCTGGGCTCAGTCTTCAGAAAAACCAAGGAAACGGTTTTTTACCCGTTCACTGCCACACGGCCCTTCCCGCAGCTCTTCCTGTGGGCCAGGGAGCCCCGCATGCAGGGCTCCTAAATCAAGGAGTTGTGGAGTTGTACAGCTTGAAATGCAACAGGAAGTTTCTGTTTAAAACAGCAGAGTGAAGTGAAATGTGGAAAGCATTTGGTGTGAGGAAGGATTGAATCCAAACTTCATCTTTCATGTTCATTTAACCAGCTGTTTAGCTTAAATTATTTTAACTTCCCATGCTTCTGTTCCATCTTCACTGAACTTTAATAATAATCAAAATAGCTAACAGATGCTGAGCAGCTATGGGTGCTGACTGGCTCATACGAATACTCACACTTAAAACATACGACGACTGTTGTACAGGCGCTTTCCCATGCTTATTTTACAGCAAAGAAAGCAAGACTTCTATCTAGAACATATAAAGAATTTTTTAAAAATAAGACCCTTGAAATTCAAAGACCCAATCTAAAAATGGCATTTGAGATGAATACATACTTCTCAGCTGAAGAAATAGAAATGGAAAATAAATACATGAAAAAATGTTCAGCATCATTGGTCATTAGAGAAATGCAAACTGAAACAACACTGAGATTCCATCTCACTCCAGGAAGAATGGCCAGGATCAAGAAAACTACCAACACAAATGCTGGAGAGGCTGCAGAGAAAAGGGAACTCTTCTGCACTGTTGGTGGGAGTGTAGACTGGTGAATCCACTGTGGAGGTCAGTCTGGAGATCCCTCAAAAAGCTTGGATTGGAAGTCCCATTTGACCCAGCTGTTCCACTTCTAGGCATATTCCCTGAAGAACTGAAAACATCATACCACAGTGATATATGTGCACCCATGTTCATAGCAGCACAATTTGTAATAGTCAGATCTTGGAAACAACCTAAGTGCCTATCAACTGAGGAATGGATAAAAAAATTGTGGTACTTTTATACAATGGAGTACTACTCAGCTATTAAGAATGATCACATTGAGATATTTATAAATAAATGGATGCAACTTGAGACCCTACTCATAAGTGAAATAAATCAGACTCACATGTGTAAATACCATATTGTCTCTCGAGTATAAGATACAAAATCTTCAATAAATATTGTGAAAGAGTAAGAAAGTGCTCAAAAGGGAAAAATAACTCAGATAAGGAAAAGGAGAAAAGAAGGAAGGGAAAATAAAAAAAGGTACAAGTTTTCATACACACTTTAGATATCGAAGATGATTGTGCTACTAATTCTGTTAATTCTTGGGAAAAAAACAGTTAGCATTCATAGGATTGGATCAATTTTGCATGTTTCTGTCTGGTAATCTGAGTAGCTCTTTTGAAGATCACCATATAAAATAACAACCTTTGTTATGTTCCTACCACTTTGTTTTGAGGACCTGTTTTGTCATTGTTTTGGGCTCTTTGTTGTTATTTGTTTGTCTCTTTTGTTTATTGTTTTTCTCATAATTTGTTTTGTTTTTTTTCCTTCTAATAGAGAAAGGATAGATGTACACATATAAGCTTATACTAAAAAGGATAGATGTACACATATAAGCCTAGAACTAAAAAGTTTACAAGAATTGATTATGTGTGATGGAATGAACAGCTACTTTGAAGAAAATGAGACATGATGGCAGCCATTGCTGATTTCCTATCATCCTGTTGTGAAGTCCAGTAATGCTTTATTCTTTGCTTTGATTGGTGTTAGTCTGTTTTGTATTATTTAATTTCAATAAGTGTGAGGGTATGGACAGCTATTTTGAAGAGAACAAGAGACATTATGGTAGCCATTGTTGGTTTTCATATTATCTGATTTAGAAGGCCTGTAATGCTTTCATTCTTTTGTTCTGATTTGGTTTATACTACTTTGTTTTGCTTGAATTTATTGTGTGTGAAGATATGGACAACTGTTTCAAAGAAAACAAGAGACATTATGGTAGCCACTATTGATTTCCTCCTGTCTTATTTTGAAATCCTGTGTTGCTTGCATTGTTTTCTTCTGACATGCTTTGCTCTATTTTGTTTTGTTCTATTCTCTTTAAAATAAAATAAAATAATTTAAAAAAAGAAAGAAAGAAAGAAAGAAAGAAAGAAAGAAAGAAAGAAAGAAAGAAAGCAAACATCGGCAGGGGTACCGAGCTTGGGCTGGTTCTGCGCACACGGTTACCAACGGAAGAGCTGGCATGCGGGCACAGCCGGTCTTACTCCTGAAGCTGTGCTCTTTACCTCTGCCTCCAAAAGCTCATAACACCTGTCACTGTCAAGGAGAGCTGTTGCCATGGTGATGACAAGCAGACTTCTAAGAATAAGAATCTTCTTTGCTAGTAAGTTCCAGTGAGAGTATGGTCACAATAAGTTGCTCCTTGAAAACTCCCCCAGTAAACCAGTGTCTGTCATCTTTCTGGGGTACCTTCCAGTGGGGTCACACCACAGCACCCTGTTCTGAAGCTCCCTGTCTTCCTGACACTTTGTAAACACAACTGGTTCTTGTACTCGTAGAACTGATTACTTATTATAGTGCTTGTGGTCAAAAATCTAATTCTTCCAAGCTACGAAATTCTGTATGCTTAAAGCCAACAGAGAAGATTTTGGTCCCGTGAGGGAAATAAAGAAATAAACTCCAGAGATCACAGTCAACGTGTAATGAAATGCAGCTGCCACACAAGTCTGTTTTGATTAACTGGAATTCACATATGTCCTGAATTTCCCAGGTCTCATACTTAGCTCTTCAGCCTGCTTGGCCTCCTGGACTATTCGGCTATGATCTAAGACAGCCTCTGTCTTAGAGTGCAAAGAGCATTGATTCTGGTCCTCTCCAATTAAAAGAAAAGTTGCTTAGAGCCTAGAAAAACATTAATATATGAAAAAGGAGCCCCTGTCTTAGGCCTTCAGGGATCCACCAGGTGGAGGTAGGGCTCCATCCCAGGGAAGGGGAAGAGCAGCTCCAAGAATACAGGTTTAATCCTAGAGAGCACCAATGGTGCTAGAAATAAGAGCCAAAGTTAGAATTTTCATCACACGGGCTCTGTAGAACACTCCTGTTGTTTTCTAAAAGCCCTGCAATGATTATTGTGCAAATGAGGTCACTGTGACACGTTACCTGAGACAAGCAAGTTAAAAGGAGGAAAGGTTCTTAGACTCCATTTCAGAGGTTTCAGTCTGGGGTCGCTGTTCCCCTGTAACTTGAGACCTGAGGGGAAGTGAGGGGACATCCTGCTACAGAGAACAGGGCAGGAAAACTTCACACCAAACAGCTGCCAGGAGGAAGAGAGGGTGACAAAGAAGAGGGGCCGGGGACCAGGGCAGTCACCCTATGACCTACATCTTCCAGTGAAGCCCCAGCTGCTAGTTTCTACCACCTCCCCATAGCTCACTAAGTGGATTAATCCATTGATGACCCAAGCCCTCTTGGCAGTCATGTCCCAAAGGCCCCCTCCCCCTGAGCACTGCTGAGCAGGAAGCCAAGGTGAGATTTTGCAGCATCTTTAAGGCCCAGCATAACACATGTGGGTCGTGGCCTAACCCAGACCTACTGGTGATGTGAACAGTGGCAGCATTTGGTTGGCAAAAAATGTTAGATTCAGAATTTGAGTCATTTATTCTTTTAACAGGCATGTAAGACGGGCTCATTTGCTAATCTCAAAATGTGTATAGTTTGATAGGCAAGAGAGAAGGAATGGGGAGGGGGTGGGGAGAGAGTGAGAGAAGGCACAGGAGAATGAGGGGGAAAGTATAAGAGGAGATGGGCACAAAGGACTCTGGGCACCAGAGCTGCTTTCAGTATGGAGGTAAGAGAATAAGGCCCCTGAACTCCCCCAACAGGGGAGAGCATGGAAGACTTGTGTGTCAGAGAGCCCACTTTTAATAGAGCAGAACTCGGAAGAGCTGAGAAATGGGGAAAGCTCAGCTGAAAATGGATACAGATAGGCCAAGAGCTGGAGAGGAGAAAGAGGCTCAGAGCTAGAAAAGATTTTTAGGAGATAAAAGATTATGGCACAGCAAGAGGATACACTGAAAAGGAAAAGCCAAAAGAAACCTAGACGTTGCAGATGGGGAGAAGGGGAAGAGGTAGATCAAAGCTGAACAGACAGAAAGTCCTAGCATCCAGAAAATAAATAGAAGGAAACACCACTGGTGAGAAACTGTCACATCAGTAAAGCCGAGAGGAGAACATTTCAAAACAAGAATTTGGTTATAGATTTAAGTTCTGAAACCTTCCCTATGAATTGATTTTGAACTTATAGAAAGTCTCGTTTTTCATGTGGTAGTGATAGCAAAGCTTGAAGTACTCATTTTCTGTACAATTTCACAAATAAATATCAGTCCAAATAAGTCTTGAGGTATTTCTTTTCTCATTCAAAACTCATGAATAGTAGAGTTTGCCGCATGGTATAAATTTGAAAACACATTTAAACATGTTCAAGACCATGTCTATAAAATGAAACACAGATGTGTAATTATATTTATAAATCAGTTCATAAAAGGTGTCTCTCTTCTTGTTTAAAGACTTATGCCAGCTTTCCCTGACCCAAGAAATTTCTTGTCATTCTGAGTCAACTGGCTTAGAAACTAACTCTGGCTAAGTAAACCCCCATTTGGCTTCCATGAGAATCATGGGCCTTGCTGTGTGCATACATCAATGTCACATAAATTTCTAAGTGTCACTCAGAGCCTGAGTTAGCAGTCTGATGCTGTGTGACACGTGTCCACAAATGTGGCTGTTTTTAAGAGTAAACATTCGATATCACACAGTTCCCTGAGTCAGGAGGCCTGGCTGGGCTCAACCCACTCCAGGCTCTCTTGGTGGCCCGTGCCCCGTGGCCGTGGGTGGAAGCCTCCCCTGGCTGAGGTTTCCCAGGACAGAGGTTTCCAAGCACTCGGCCTTGCTAGGGACCTAGTAAACACAGCGAAATGCTCTTCTCAACGCCAAGAGGGGAGAAAGTCAGAAAGTCTACCCCGTGTGTGGTGATGAGACAGGCATTTGTTTATATGTCTGCAGAATCTTAGTGTGTGCGCACAGATACAGTAATAATCACAAGACAGATCGCAACGCAATTGGCTATGTTCTACCTGTGGAAGCAAGTTGTGTGTCCCTTCCGTGTAAGGTCTTACTACATACAGGGCCACGCTAACCTCCATGCTTCACAGAGACACAAACAGTATCTTAGAGAAAAAAAAGAAAAGGAAATTATTTTAATAAAATTTAAACTCAAAAACATACTATGAAGCTGGGTGTGGTGGTGCACTCCTGTAATCTCAATACTCAGGAGGCTGAGGCAGGAGAATTGCCATGAGTTTGAGGCCAGCCTGGCCTGGATCGTGAGTTCAAGGCCAGCCTGAACTGCACAGTGAGACTTTGTTTCTAAAACTAAAAAAAATAAAATAACATACAATGACTTCATATTCCAGCCATTACAATGCTCTACACAGGAATATCTGGCTCTTCTCCCACAGTTACTCTTTTTATAAACCAAGAATCAAACTCAGGACCTCACGCTGGCCAGGCAGGTGTTGTGCCGCTGAGCTGTATCCCCGGCCCTTTTCAGTTACCTTTGATGGATATAAAATCACTGTTTGTTGCTAAAGGAAAGGAGTAAAAACCTAAGAAGAGGAAAGGGGAGGGGAAAAAGCAGTACAGTATAGTTTCCATATTAAGAACAAGGAGAAAATGTAAGACATATTTTATTTTACTTATTACAGAATTAAGAGCCATAACTCAGGGTAAAAAAAAAACAGTATGAACAACACTAGTAAAACTAGTTCCAGTAGCGAGTGTTCAAAATAAAATTCAAACCAAAAAATATATGCACCTACTGTGCAAAATTTTGCAAGTGTATCTGAGATACTTAGGCATCTGAGAGTTTTTGCCAAGCCCAAATAAAGAATTCTTATTGAAAACTGAAAAATAAATAATATCCAGAATAACAGCTGACCAATTCACTTGTGCTTTACTCAGAAAATCATGTGTGTTTTGAATGTTTTAACTATAGAATAAAAAATAGCATCTAACACATCGAATTATCCCAACACTTCCAAAAATATTGCATGAATACCTTGGTATAATCTGTAAGGTGATCTTAGCTTGTATATAAACTTTTTTCAAAAAGGTAAATAGCAATATATTCTTTGTAAATACTCAGGTCTAGGTGGACAAATATTTACTGAAGTAATGCTGTTCATTCACTCACTGATGGATTCACTGCTGAACAGTTTTATTTGTTTACTTATTTCTACTTGGTGTCTCCTAATATAAAGTGGAAGCCAAATCTAATGTTTGAGAAGGGTAGAAAATCACCTTCAGAAAGGCCACAGGAGAAAGACCATGTGATATTTTGCTACCTTATTCGTAGAAGCTTTGGAAGCTGGGCATCCTTTTCATTTACTCTCTGTAGTAGTTCTCTATCTTAAATGAAGCTATCATTTTGTAAATCACTTTGCTCTGCTTTCTCTTGGGGGGACCTCTAAGAATTTACAGAACACCCTGAAGAGTATGGGATTGCAGACCTGAGGGAAAAAAGGGTGTGTTGTGTCTATGTTCTATTATTGCTTAAAAAAAAATGATTTTCTCCACTCCAAGATGTATTGTGAAAGACAACAGAATGACATCGTCAGAAACTCAGAACCAAATACATCAGCTTGGCACTCCAGCTCTTCCAAATTATTACCAGCTAACTTCAAAGTTCCCTTACCTACAAAGTGGAATGAATAACATTCCTTACTTAGTACATAAATAATAAATATAATGATTTTTATTCTGGTGCTTTTTCAGTGTTACTAGAACTAGCAGCAGAACCAACATCCGTATCCAAAGGAGGATTCCTAGGAGAGTTCAGAAAGTTGTCTTTCAACGAAGAAATGTGGAAGAGAACTGATGGAAATATTAAAAAGAATAATTCATATTTAATCAGTACTTCACAGGATGGTGAAGTTAGTATCTCAGGGCAGGGGGATCTCTACCATAGTTTCTTGGCTAGTCACCCTTCACATGAATTATGAGATAAAAGATAAAATTAATATCTTCAGAGTGCTGGTTTATATTTCACTTTGCAATAGGTCCTGTCATCAGGAGCAGCCATCTGAGCGTGTCTGTGGTCCATGTCAGCTGTGGCAGCTCCCAGCAGACCAGGCTGCTCATGTTGTCTCCCTACCCTGTTTCCCTAAGTCGGTGAAACCAGCTCACTCTTCCCGACGTAGTTAATTAGGCAGGGAAAGCCTGGCACCTGCCATAAACCACTCAGCTTCACAAACAGCACATCTGCAGAATGTGGCTGAAATCCCCGAGGAAATAAATCATGGGTGTTTTGAATGTTTCCATTGCAGGACAAAATTATTTATGAAAAAAATGCTAGTTTAAAAAATGGTCTTTTCTCCCCTGACAATTTTTCCATGGGCTAATAATTCACAGTGTTGTGTTTTCTCCAGACTCTGGAAAATTCAAAAGAGAAGGAAAAATAGGAAAACATAATCTGGAACTCAGAATTATTCCTGTGGATGGCTTAGCAGCTGTTTTTCTAATTACACAGGGGGAGGCCTTAAAATGACCATTTCCAAGTAGTTAGCTAATGCCATTGGAGATGACAGGGTGCGTTTGTTTCTAAAATCTCCATTTGGTGATTGGGTAATATCTCTTTTTCTCAAAAATAAGAACATATTGCAATATATAGCACATTAATTTATTCTAGGAAATATATATACATTATCAGGACACTATACTAGACCCCTGCCCAACTAGGAGAGAAAAAACTCCCCCAAACAGCTCTGGTCTGCAATAAAGTTATCACTGTTTGCTTCAACCTTGCCTGCCTCCGTGGGGGGGGGGGACAGAGAGACACAGAGACACAGAGAGAGAGACAGAGAGACAGAGAGTCCTAGAACACCACCATAAACATAGTGTTATATTTTTTCATCTTTGTATGAACACTTGTCTTCCCAGTGCTCACACCCATTTTGCTAATAGAAGATCATAAAAATGTGTAGCAGCCGGCTGCGTCTCTAGGTGCTCCTGGGGGAAAGATGGTGAGAGGATGAGAAAATAAAGGGACAAATCTGGGCTCAGGTGAGCCCTCACTCTCCTGACAGGAGAGCAGGAACTGCTTAGCCACTGTAGCAAGCTTATTTATACACTCAGGAGGAGGATGTCAGTTTCAACCCCACTGCCTAGCAACTTGTTTGCCTAGCTGGCCTCGGCCCCTTGGCTTCTTGGAGGTGGGGCGGCTTGTTTATGTGACTTGCTTCGGTCTCTCTGTGTTTTCAGGGCTGGCCTTGCTTTAGCCCTGTGTATGTGATCTATCTTCAGCTTCAATGGCTCCCTACAAAAATGTTTTTAAAACAATTTGATACCTTATATCACAGTCACCTCCACATCAATAAATATACACACATTCTTTTTGCTAATTATTATTTTAATTGTAGAAGTTTATGGGGATTGGACTGACAGCTGGATATGGGTACATAACGTGTAGTGTTTCACTTATGGCAATCACATTTCCAACTTTTTAAACTTTTTTTGCAATTATGATAAACATATAGTAATTGCATGTGACATTTTAATACATCAGGCTACTAAGCTTTCCACCTCTTTTTCAGGACTTTTGTTGAAGATCTGTGAGCTCCTCCCTCTTCCTGCAGTGCTCAGATATAAAACAGGTTAAGTGACCGATGGTCACCCACAGCAGGCTTCACTACCACTGCCCCGCGGCTGGGTCGCCCTCTCCGGAGCCTGGTAACCACCCTCTCCCCCTGCCTCCTGCATGCATTCGGGCCTCAGGAAGCTTTACACCAGGAGCAGGGGCTGGACACAGGGCAAGGACCGCCGCCTGCTTCTGCGACTTTTCCCTTTGCTTTCCTCCTTTGCCTTTTCTTTCTTTATTTCTTCCCTTTCCTTCCCCTCCTGGTCCCTTCTCTTCCTTCTGTTCTGTTTTTGTGCTTGTGGGAATCAAACCCAGGGACTTCCCACTGACAGACACCCTCCGCCTCCCCCCATTTTAATGTTTCATTTTTGTTTTTTAAATTTTGAGACAGATCTAAACTGTCCACGTTGAGCTTGAATTTGTGACCCTTGTGCCTCAGCCTCCCCGAGTGCTGGCTTATAGGCATTCTCTGCCCTGCCTGTCTTCTGCTTCCATTTCCAGTGGCTGGGACTAAAGCTTGTCTCTGTTCTGGAGTGTAAAGCACCATTGTCACAGCAGTGCAGAGGTCACCAGGCTGTTGCCTCAGTGCAGATGTGATTGTTTTCAGGTTCTTCAGGGGTACAGTTCCTGCACCAAGGTAAATGAACTTTTTAAAAATAAATTTTTGTTGCATAGCCTGTAGTTTAATTACGCACCAAAACATATACCAGTTTACATTCCCACTTAAAAATTCACGTAAGACCCATTTCCCCACACACGTACTGGGAAAGTGTTTTACACCTCTTTTATTTTTAAGAAAAATACCCAAGGAATAGTTTTCAACTGGAGTCTCAGTATGGGTTAATTTTACATAGTTGATTGTCTGCCTAAATGTCATTTTTGGTGGTTACCACTTATTCTCTTGAGAATGGGTTAGTTGTGCTATTGTCTTTTTTTTAAATCTACTTTAAAGAATTTAACATAAGTTAAAGACATTAATCTCCATTGTAAATGCTGCAAATAATTTTCCATCTTTAGATCTTTATGTTTCACATCTTTGTTTCTCTGTGTTTTGGCTAAATATAAATTGTACATTTTGTTCTATCAATTTCAATTTAAATATATAGTTTCTGCCTTTGTTGTGAACTTAGGAAAAGATCTTTCTCAAGCCCCAAATAATCATATGTTCACATATATTTTAATTTTCAAAGAAACAGTCTTCTTCAATTTATTTGAGATTTATTTTACTCTAAGATGTGATGTGAAATTCCAGTTCTGTTTTTTTCTTAAATGATTAGGCATTTATCTGAACCCATTTATTGAAAAAATAAGGAACTCTTCTTTTTTTGGATAATTATTCTTCTTTTACTCACCTAGCTGTGTATCTAGGCATCATTCTAGCCTTTCAAACAGAACAATGTACTTTAATATTAAACAAGGTAAATCCAAAAATAAACCTTTTCTTTGTTGCCTTTATATTTGTCTTTAATTTATTATACTGTAAGTTTATAATATAGTCAAAGCATATTCTTCAAGATTCAATGCATGGGACATTTTCACCAAAGTTGAAAATGAAAAGAAAAGAAGGGAACAATATTTCACAAGGTGAAAGCTAACACGCCCCCAAATCCCCTACGCTTGTCATGGGAGGCAGCCCACTGATCTTACAGTGACTGGGATGGAAGAGTGCCAGGCTTAGATGTCATTGTAACAGGTCAGTGCTGGGCAGGTCAGGAGCTTCTGCATGCCTTGAGGCAGGTCCTGATGATACACCCTCAGTAAAACCTTGACTTTGAGCTCACGAAGGTCATCTCAGTCTAGCAGAGAAAGTAAGCACCCGAGTAAATAAAAACAATCAATCAGATGGAGAAGGCGAGGGTAGCACACAGGGTCAGCAGACCAATCGGTTCCAAGTTTTTTAGAAAGGGGGTGGGGAGGAGGCATAGGGGTCAGAGGCTCTGCAGAAAGAGAATGACATCAAGTGACATTTGATGGTCAACATGGGTGGGGAGACAGACAAAACAATCAAGGCACAGGAGCCTAGGAGGAGTTAAACCTTTTTTGATCACCCCAGAAGAAATAATTATTCTCGTTTTATATACCCAAAGCATTATGCTCATATTCCATTGTAGTCACAGTCAAGATCTGCTGAGATCTTCTGATGTGCCAAACATTGCTTAAAGCATTCTGAAGGGAAAAAATCACTTCGCTGCAGGGGTCCAGCCAGCTGTGGGGTAGGCAGCTATTAGCTCTGTTTTGTGGTCAAGGAAGATGAAGCCCAGTATGTGTCAGTCACTGGACCAAGGCTGGAAGTGGCCTGCAGAATTCATACCCTGAAATCTGCCTCAGCGTCCACCCTGGGAGTGCTTATAACATTTTCCCTCTTAGCACATACAATTTTAGTATTTGTCAGAAAAATCATATATTCTGCAAAATTAACAACACAGCTGTGTGTCGCCTATGCTTCCTTTGTTAATCTGTTTTTTCTAGAGAAATATACATATATATATATATATATATATATATATATATATATATATTATATGCATGTATGTGTGCATCTACATGCACAGTCATTTAGAATCTAGAGGTTGTAAACACCAGTCTCTGCTATTTCAACAATTGTGGCCTCGGTGCCAGTCTAATTTGGATCTAAATCTTTGTTTTCTGACCTGACACTCAATTTCATCCCGTGAACCAACTGCAGTGGTACTTTGGCCCATGAAGTCCATTTTCTCCATGATCCTGGTCGGAACCAAACTGGATGAGAACCAAGTCAGACTCCCCATAGGATTAACATTGAGCCTAATGGTTGGATCGGATTTGATTCTCACCCAACTCAGTCTGTGACCAGAATCACGGGAGGAATGAAGTTCTCGAAGCGAGCCACCACCAGAGCGATCTTCACATGCCACTCAGCGGACCCCTCCATAAGTGACAGCACTGACTTACTGCCAGCCTCTCCGCACGTTGTCAGCTTACCTACTTCTTCTGTTTCTCAGTGGACACCTCTGTTATCTTCTGTATTGTACAAACTGGACTCCTGAGGTCCACTGATGGCCATCTGTGGCTCTTGTATTCCCTCTCTGGGTGACCATGCTAAGTCCTCAGCCTGCCAAGTCAAGCTGACCATGCTATTTTCTGTTCAGCTAAAAGCCCATGCCTGTGGAGCACATGTTCAGTGATACACTCTTCTCCCACTAGAGGGAAGATGTTCCACAAGGACTGTCCTGTTGTTTTCCTCCAGAGTTGGTCAGAAACAACAGTTTTAACTGAACTGGTGGCTTGTGATCAGCAAGATGTGAAAATGTGACATATGTATTTAACGAACATTTATCCAGTACACACGCTGCGGTGCTGCCATTGAAGCTGTGGAAAGTTTATGACTGTTCCCTTCAATCAAGACAAAAGAACTTGAAGGTCACTCAGCAGCGTGGAATGATACTTCAGGTAGACCCTGTTAATTCCGGCTCTGCTACTTTGCCAGCTGTACGGTTCCGCTCATTCCTGCTCAAACCATGTTCAGTCAGTAGTTGGATGAGAGATAAAGCGTAGCATTTCTGAAAGTGCTTATTGTCATGTAACATTATTAACACGCAACACATCAATGTATATTAACATGTGCTGTGATAATTGAAGCCCTTTCACAGATGCTAGGTCATCTCTTATAACAGAGGCAGAACCCCCCAAGGTTGCTAAAACACTGCCCTTTCTCTTCACTACACACACATTATCAAATCATAATTCTGTTCACCAACTGATGTGTTGGGGTCATATAATAATAAGTGTAGCAATAGCAGCACTTCGGTAAACACCTATCATCTCCCAGATCTGGAGACGGGGCAGCACCATCTTGTTCCCCTCCTGTCTCCGGTGAGCTCTTCCCCACCGTCTTCAGTGTGCGGCTGTCGTTAAGCTCTGAGCTGGTAGCAGAGGGGCCAGGATTTGAATTCATCCTCCTGGCTAAACCTCAGTTCTCAAAAAATACTTTGCAAAGGAAATGAAGCCAAACAAAAAGGTGGAAGTCATATACAGTCCCTGGAGACTCATTATGAATGTCTTAGGTTGGAAATTCCAGTTCTGACTAAAATACACCTCCTGCCTTACACAGGTCAGATGCAGAAGGGAGAGAAGAAAACATTCGTATTTAACTTGAACTCTAAGCTGAGCACAGTGGCAGAGTGGGAGTCCTGCCATTCATGGCTAATGTCCCTTTCTGTGGGAGGGCTGGTTTCCCAGTGTCTATTTGCTCAACTACCAGATAATTTTAGGATAAATGATCCCAAGTTTCTTGGTCATAGAGCCAATAACTTTCCAGAACCTAATGAAAAAAGTGCCTCTCAGTGCTTGAAAGGGAAAGTCCTATTTATTCCTGAGGTTAACAATAATCATAAATATTTGAGTTCATGTAAGGATCCAAAAAAGCCCTGTCAATATGGAGCTGATTTTAAGGCAAGAAGAGTGGTTTATAAAATTATTAGCCCAGGGTCTGCGATTTGTAATGGAAGGAGCACAAAGTTTGGGTCAGATGGAAGAAACCACACACACAGAGGAATGGGACAGCTTTGAAAGGTAAACACTGGTTATTTTGCGAGGAATTGCAAGGAGAACAAAATACAGGACACATAATTCATGTATTGTATGCAATGGTCACCCAAGAATTAAATACAACAGGTGCAGGAGATTTGTCCACACACTAAGGACCTGGAGAATCCAACCGAGGGCCTGGATCCCAGAGCAAAGTCCTGATGAGTCAGATGAAGACCTAGAGGTCATGACAGCGCTCCCCATGAGTCCAGCTGCAGGCCTAGGGCCCACGACAATGACTCAAAGAAGTCTGTCTTAATAGATTCGTAGTGGGAAGGCCCCAAGGCCAGTGGTAGAAGCCAGAAAGTCTGGGCTAGCGGGGAGCAGAGCTCCCCCAAAGTGACCCACAGCCATTCTCAGCAACAAGGTTCTGAGCTCCTCAGACAAGGAGAACAATCAAGCTCATGTCAGCAAAGAAACCCAGAAGCTCCTCCAGGAGAACCCATGGCAACAGGAGGACCGACAGCACCGGACAGCAAAAACAGCTCTCCCTCTCCAGGTCTCCTTTCTGTGCTGGTGAGAACCCTCAGGTGGGCCGTCCATGCTCAGCACCGCGCTTCCTCAGGTCAGCTGGTGTTTAAACTGACCATCAGTTTTCAATCCGCCACCTACCCTGGCCATTTGGAAGAAGTGTTTTATCATCTGAGAGGTGCTGAGGGGCTTGAGCACACACTTACAGTGAGGACTCAAGTGTCCCTTTTATGCTGTTACCATCTCTGCAGAGGCCAAGGAAGTAAAGACCATGACAGAGTATCCTGCTGGACTGCTAATGGCCTGTAAAACAGCTATGTGGATGATCTTATAATTTTATGGTCCAAATAAACTCAATACCCTCTGATTTTATGTGCCAAAAATCGAAGGATGTAGACCAGAGGGATGATACATCTAAATATCACAATGAAATTTATCCAGTGGGTCAAGGAACCCTTCAAGAAGGAGAGGTGGGTGAAATCACACCATATACATACAGTACAAATCTAGATGGTTTACAAGAAAAGGTTATGGGTTTTACCTTTTTAAATCTTGCTACAGCAGAAAGAAGCAGAGACAAGAGTTATAATCCTAGATTTGTTGCTAAGCATAAAAAACTCCTAGCAGACTTTGTCTAAATGTTGTAGTGATCCAAATAAACTCATTTTCCCTGTGATTATAGACCTATTAGTATACTCCAAGGTTGCAATCAGGGTGGCTGGATACAAGCTAACTGCTGTAATAGATTTGAGTTTTTGGGATTTAAAATGGATTTCAGAAAACACAGATTTCTGCCTCTTTGTGCAAATAAACATCACCTCCAAAGGAAAAGAAATCCTGTAGGTCATATGACTGGTGAGTTTTTTTAAAAAAACTAAATTCAGAGGGTCTTGAATTCAAACTCAATATGCAATAAACTCTAAACATGTGTTCACTTGCTTGTTAAAACATAAATAACATCAGTGTCTATGCCACTGGGATCTATTTCAGTTTACTCCTTAGAGGGGGATAAAACATATTTTTGGTGTCTTATCTCACAAATGTTATAATCTATTCAGAATTAGAGAAAAATAATAAACAGATTATACTAGCAGTTCAATAATTTAAAATCGTGACAAATACCATGAAACAAAGAAATAAGTAGCTTGAAAGTGTGTGAAAGAAAACCTAGTGCAGAGTAAGACCAGAGGCGAGCTCCTTCTCAGTGCCTGGTAAAGAATAAGGGGCTGGGGGAAGGGTCAGCATGCAGAGGGACCCGGCGGAGTTAGAGACATGGCCTAGCACAGCACCAGGGAAGACAGGAAGCACAGCAGCCCTGGGACCAGGGTTGAGGGGCGGATGGTTTTGTAGGCTATGTAATATCTCACCTTTTAAAAGCCAAACTAAAGCATTGAAGACTGTAAACAAAAGAGGAGTAGATTTGCCTAATTTGCATTTCCCAAATATCACTTTCTTATGCTGTAGAAATTAGATCTGGAGGAAGAAGTTGAAAAGCATCTGTCAATGGCCAGTGCTGAGTGGGAGTGAGGGGAAAGGGACTGATCTGACAGGACTGCCTTCCTGATTTGACTTCAGAGATGAGGAAGGGAAACCAAGAGGGGTAAGACTCCTGGCCTGGGACTCGGACATCTGGATTTCTGGTGGTACCGGCAGCCCCCCCCCCCACCCTGACTCCTAAATGTGGGTCCTAAATATGGGTAACCCTCTGTGCCAGCTCGTCCTCTCCCCTTTCTGCACTCTGCTACAACCACCTCCTCCGTGTGTGTGTCCTTAAAACTCCTCCCATATGCCAGGAACTCAGCGTATTTTCTTTGCACAAAGTTCTTCTGAGTGTCCCATAGCAACACCATTCTTATGTCACCACGAGCCTCTGAGTTTAGGGAGCGATCGCTGACACCCTCACTCTTGTTTTCTACCCTACCTTCTGTCCCTGTATGGAGATTTCTTCATTCACTCTCCCCATCTGTGAACTTAAGTGTTACTCATGGAAAGTTTCTGTATAATCGAGGCCAGCAGATTTTATTACTGTTTTGCCACTAATTTCTACTGATTGCAGTTGTTAGTAAGATGTCTAATATTACCATAGTATCTCAGCTGAAGACTATGAAAGGTATTGTTAGGATTTATTTATTAGGTTAATACTTCCTTTGGGTGCACATAGCAGTTTTAAATTAACAATAAATTCGGTGTTTAGTTCCATCTGAGGAATGGCTCCACATTGAGGAAGCCAAGGTGAGAATGCAGAAGGGGGCCAGAGATACAGCTCAGTGACACAGCATCTGCCTGGAATGGAAAGAAAAAAGAGAGAAAAGAAAAGAAAGAAAAGAAAAAGTATGTAGCTTTGTAAGGAAACTGTTGACTGGAGGAGCATCCATCATGTCTGAACATTTAGGTTAAAACTCAGAGAACTGATATTCTCTGTCCTATACCTGTTCTTCTGCTTGGCATAGAAGTCAGTCCCATTGAATCAGCTTTGACTCTGCTGTGATATTACCTCTCCCATGGCTCAAAGCTGGAGTCTTCTTCCTTTATGCTTGGAATTGCCTTTCATCTTCCCTTCCCCACAGTAGAGTCCCTCTAGGCTCCAGTCATGGTGACCTAGACTATGTGCTTATGCAGTCCGAGATTCTAGAGGAGCAGGGGAAAGCGTAGCCACAGCTGCTTGGTGCAGAGAAAGAGACCCCGGGAGCCCAGGGGTATGATGGGCTGTGAGGACAGTAGAGAGACGCATGGGTCCCTACTTCAGGTCAGGCATGGTCTGAATAAGGAGGTCGAGATCGTCATAGATAGGGCTGAGGAAAACTTTCCGTGCAGGGAAATCATATTTAAGCTTACAGGCCAAAAAAAAGACTAATTTTATTGGAACTCAACAGCTACAGATTTTGAGAATTACCAATAAAAAGCAGGTGACTACTTTGGTCCTATGAAATAGTTATTAAAAACAATAAAGTCATTAGTTGGAGAAGGAAAGGGAAATGAATAGAACCATGGGACAGAGAACAGCACAGACAGTGACATTCAGAGAACTCAGAAGAAAATATGAGTAGGAGGCTGGCTTCCTAAATCACAGTTTGAGCTCTGCCTAATTAAGCTCTTCTTGATCTCCTGGTACAAGTTAGATGGTTCTTCTGTAGCTCTCTGCTGGTCCTTTCTCTGACCAGCAGTCACTGGTCCTTATCCCCAATTTTAGGAAAATTCACAGTAACTTGAAGGTATCAGGAGAGGAGGTTATGAAGACACTTTGATTTCCAAATCAATCCTTTTTAAAATTCTTGTTATCTTTACATTGAACTACACAAACATAGCTTGCACTGATATTGCTATGTAATTGCTTCACATGAAGAATCAATGCTGGATTATTTATGCCTAGAGTTTTTATTTTTTTAATGTCAGTGCATAGGTTTAATCTGAAAAGTAACTCTTTGAAAGTCATTTTTCCAGGATGAAAAGGGGGAGAGTGATGAAAGATATAATGTATTGATCAGTACAAACCTCTGAGTTATCACCTTTTCAGTGTGAAGTATCAGATGACACAAAAATGCAAACTTTTGGAGAGAGAGTGTATGCATTTGAACACTGCTGCATTGTTTATTTTAATTCACAAGAAAATAATAATAAATGGTTTCCTATCTCAATAGAGCTTTCACAAACGAGGTTTGCTATCTCTCAAAGAATATGAACCTGTCCTCTTAGCTGTTTTGAATTTCTGAGAACTTTTAATGTCTCAGTTATTTCATCTGCTTTTTAAAAAAATGACTAAGTGAAAGGCGTCACTCAAGCGTGGACCTTGGAATAGAGGCTGGATATCAAGATGGTTATAAATCTGCTCGTTCATGTCCTGGGTTGCAGCATTTTCCATGGGAGAAAGAGTGGTGTCTACTAACTTTAAAAAGCAACAGCCTGAAAAGGTGTTGTGAGCAAATAGCATGCTCTGTAACAAAGTTGTTCAAAATGGGACCCTGGGGCCAGCAGCACATCTGGGGACTTGTGAGAAATGGTACATCTTAGACCTTCCAGGAAGTGTGAGGATGACCTCGGGGACCTGCTCTCCCGCTGACACGCAATGAAGATCACCCTCTTTCTGCTCATCCTCATGGCCCCTGAGTATTTCTCATTTCTGTTTCAGCGCTTGATTAGAAGCAGAGCTGTCAAGCCACAGGAGGGGACAGATCTCTCCAGTGACTTCTTCCATGTGAAAGGAATGTCAAGGAGGAAATGTTAAGGCAGAAACATGTGCCTATGATGACCTCAATTTCCCAAAAGCAAAAAGGCAGGCCTGCATCCCATTGCACAGTTAGGAGGTGGCTGAGCCCAGCCCTGCTCAGAGTCTGTGGGCTGGTGCCCTGTGTCGCTGTCGCATCCTTCATGCCATGGTTTTGCATCAGTCTCACCATGTGCCTGGAGAGGCTTGCTAAGCAATCATGGGTCATGAGAGAAAGCAGAGGCAGATTGATTCTGTGGCTTACTCCAAAAGCCACACAGAGGGCAGTAGTGCCAGGAAAGTGAAGACAGCACAAAGGACCAAAGAAATGAACTAGTTTGTGAAATTCTACTGCAATGGCAGGCAGAAACACCAAAGCGATACCCAGGCTTTGGAGGCAGAGCTATTTACATCGATGGGCACTATCAAGATCATTCCCAGAATATCAGGCCCTGATCTCTGGTGGTCTAGGACTTACACTGGATAAGCAAGCAGGAAGTACAGAGGCAGAAGGGCTTGCCAACTGGTGACTGATTCTTATAATATGCATTGTACTGACCAGCTGTGCATCACAGTGACCACTGTTTCTATGAAACAAAAGTAACAGGAGCTGTAACAGGAACTGGAACTGGAACTGTTACCTGGGTGACTAACAAACTGAAGTGCACTGGCTGGGGAGACATCTGCTATATTACCACCGGAACAAATTTTGAGGAGCCACACAATTCCCACTGTGCTGCTGGTTTTTATCCTGCCTGAAAGGCTTTTCTGAGTCCTCGCATCCTGGGTAACATCTATGGATCTTTCATGCATCAACTTCTCTGCACTAGACTAGCTGCTCCCTGCCAACCTATTTGTTTGCCTTCACCCTTTACTGGGGCGGCTCATTGGCTTCTCCGTAGGAGGCCTGGGGTCCAATCTGCAATATCCACAGCGAGCCTCCAGAATTACTGAACCTAGCAGTCTTTATGCTGGGGAGCCCTGCATTCTACCTGATCCCAGTCTCTTATTTTAAAGCTTACATATTTTCCCTGCTTTGACATCAGCAAAAATGAAGAACATCTGAGCAGTAACCCCATGTCCACACTATAATATTTTAAGTCTTTCTGCTTCATGTGGGTCATCCAGCTTTTGTCCTGCTATGAACATGGAAGATTTCATACTTCTCACATCTTGGGATATTGGTAGAATGTTTCTATCTCCTAATATGCCAAAGGTGTCAATGGTTTGCCTACATACAGTATTCCTATCAAAGCAAGTTGCTCACACAGTTTCTCATGAGCAAAGAACAACATAATTTGCTCTCCATTAATTTTCAAGACAGTTTCAAGAGCCTTACTGGCCTTTCAGATATGAAAGACTACTGGTTTTAAATTCTTTGTAAATTGAAAATATTTGGATAATAACAGGATACACATCGATATGTCTATGCTTATCCTCAAAAGTCATGCTATAGCTCTCATCAGTCTTTCCATTACTCATCAGTGAAGGCAGTGCTGAAATAAGCATTCTGAGACCCATGGATGTCTCCATATCATAGGTGTGAACATGTCCATTGGAAACTGATGCTTCCAGCCTTCATGTCTCTTCAACTTCAGATGCACATGTCTGGTTAAGGCACTCACACCTCCATCTGCTGTCCTCCAGGGTCCCTAACCTCAATACTTCCAGCACAGAATCAGCTAGTCCACCCACTCAGATACCAAAATGCTTTCTCTTACTGTATCTAGTGCTTATTGACATCATCTTCCCCCTAATTATCTGAGTAAGTTCCTTGACCCTCATTCCAGACTCATCCTTCTGCTACACCTGATACTGCCTTAAACCTAGTTTTCGTGTTTCTTGCCTGAATTATTTCAGTAACTTGACAAGAGCTTGCTCTCTTTCTTTCCCTTTCGCCCTCCCCCTCGCTTCTCCCTCCCTTTTCCATCTCCCTTCTCTCTCTCTCTCTCTTTCTCTCTCTCTCTCTCTCTCTCTCTCTCTCTCTGTACCTCTCTGCTCCAAAGTACCCTAACCTTACTATAGGCTATTATCACCTGCTTCTACTGTCCTCCTTTCCTGCTGTCCACTCATCTCACACTGACTAAGCTGATCTTTTAACAGTCTAATCAAACTGTGTCACCCTGTGCTAGCAACTGTCCAGCAGCATCACCCTTAACCATCTGCATGCATTAGCAGACTGTAGAGACCTGTGTCATCTTCTCCCTGACCCATCACCCTCAAAACTACCCTTCACTGCATTCTGGCCACATGGAGTTCTTCCTGTCCCCGACATCCACCTACCTTAGGTCTTCTCACTAGCTTCTGCCTCTGCCTGAAACGGATCTTCACAGGGCTTGCTTCTTTCATCATTCAGATCTTGGTCAAATGTCAACTCTCACAATATAAAGGGGAAGAAATTTATTTTGTCACAGTTTCTGGAGGGTTCTGTTCATAATGGGTTGGCACAAAGGCAAGAAGGGCATGGTAGAAGGGTCTTGGCAAGAAAAGCTGCTCACTTCATGGAGTTCAGGAGGTGAAGTAGGTGCTGAGTGGGGAGGCAAACCCTTCCAGGCCACTGCCACAGTGACCACGTCTTCTGACCAGACACACCTCCTAGCAGCCATTCAGCTGCAGTATCCTCACAGTCTAAATCAGTTTCCAAAACCACAAGGCAGGACACCTGAGCCTTCTGGGTGGCATCCTAGATTGAAATCATAGCGAGAAACTCTTCAGCAATTCTATTTAATGCTGATGCCTTGACTTCACATGGTGCTAATTTATCATATCACTTTGTTTATTTTTCATTTGCTGAAAGTATTTTTGTGTTACTTGATGTTTAAGTTTCTATTTCTAAGCAAACACAAATTGTCTTACTCACCAGGGACTGTCCAAGTTTAGGAAATCATGCACACTATATTTCAACTGTTAGGAAATTATTTATAGTATGATTTTTGGGGAGTCAAGCACAATTTTTTGAGAGAAAAATTTTACTTGACCCTTCTACACTGTGTGAATTTATTTTATTATGTAAATATTTTTGTATAATAAAAAATGTAAAAAAGAAAATTTTAATGGCAGATAAAATAATATTTACTTGTTTACTATTCTTTAGATCAGAAAGGAATATATTTTAAGTAAAGTAAAAGAAATTAGCATCAGCATATATTATGAGGAAATAGACAAATTGTGTATACTATAGTGATTTTGAATCTTTTATTTGTATGTAATTATACATGTGCAGAGAGTTGCAAAAAATGTTTCTAGAATTACCAGACACTCTTAACCCAGAGTGCTGGGCATCAAAGACCATAATCCTGTGCACAATTTTATCTTAGACTCAGATATGTGCACCTAATTACGGTAAAAAAAAATCAACTGAGCAGGTTTATCAAGTAGTAGAAATAAATATATCAGTGAACATTCTAGGACAAGTTTTAGTTCAAAGGAAAAAATCCACAGATAAACAAAAGCAATTAAAATTACTTGTGATACAAAATAGGTAATACAAAATGTGCTAATAAAATTTTTTTTAAATTAAAAAGTAAAAAGAAGTCTTTCTACAGCTTGACCAAATAAGGAAACTCATGAAGAACTGGAGTTATGAGTTGTGACCTTGTGTAATTCTGGACCACAGTGACACGTAGGGCTAGCCAAGGTCACTGGCATGCTCAGTGGCCTCCTCTGTGCCTGGTAATGGGATCTTGACTTGTTATTACTCATGTACAGCCATGATTCATATAGAAATCACCACCACAACACAAACATCCGAGAGCAGACTCAAAGTAATCAAAGCCACTAGCACAGAAAATGATGAGGGGACCATAACCCATGGTAAATTTTTGCTTTATGAATACCACCTAACCGACTCAGGGAAAGATGGAAGGAGAAGTGAGCAGAATCACTGAAGCCTACTAGAACAATTTATAGGAAAACAAGTGTATTAAATGGAATAATGTTGTTATAAGTAAATTAGCATATAGCCTATTCGATTTTTAGGTAACCTGATCTGCATTTTTTCCATATCAGTATAGACTTAGGGTACAGCTACTTGTTAATGCACTGTGACAGCTTTATTCTGCACCGCCTCCCTGATGGAAGAAAATGACCAATACGGCGATGGTGACAGATGATGAGAACAAGAATGGTGTGACAAACGGTCACCGGAGTCCACAATTCAGTAAATCAAATCAAGAAAGCCAGGAAGATTTTCAGGCTCTACACAGTAATATGTAGATCAGTTAGATTTCTGCACTCAAATAAACACTGCAGTGTAAGGAAAAATAAGAAAAATAAATGCAGAAAGGTGTATGGTTGAGATTAGAGCCCTATTGTACCGAGAATCAAACTCACACTTGCCGGGCAGGCACTTATGCTGCTGAGCTACAGCCTGGTCCCTAGAGTCCTAACTTATCAAATTTATTAAAAGGTAAAATATTTGCTGAAATCTGAGACAAAATTTAGAAATGATTCAAAAAGGAAGTGAATAGAGAGCCGAACCATTAAGGTAAACTACATTCACACAGGTTGAGATGGTGGAGGAGGAAGGTCTAAGTAATAAAAGCACAAAGGTTGAGATGTGAATTCTGCAATTGAGACACAAATAAGTGTATCCAGTTGACTGGGTGATGGCCCATGCTTATGAGGCACAGTGTGGTGCTTTAATCCATGTGCGCTATGTGTGGTGATGCAATCAGAGTTATCATTTCTTTTGAGATTTCCATGAACAGTTATCGTTTCTTTTGAGAACATTCAAAATCCCTTCTCCTAGCTGCTTTCAAATGTTCAGTCCATTCATGTTCCCCCTTCCAAACTACGGGCCACTTGGGCGATCCCTCCATCCACCTGCAGCTGCACCCATTAGCCGTCTTTCCTGATGGGCGTCTAGACGGAGCCGTACCTGAGCTGGTGTGAGTGGTTTGAGCTGGAGTAGATGAGAGCACAGGTCTCTCTCTGCCGTGCTGAGCTCCTAGCCTGCCCAGCAGGCCAACTGCTGAATCACACAGGGCGTCTCGTTTGTGTTTCCGGAGGGACGGCCACACTCTTCCCGAATGTCTTTCTAAAATTTCCAAACAGCCAATGAGAGTTGTTAACTTGCATCCTCACTGGTGTCCATCATTTCTTGTCATTTTTACTAAGACAGTTCTAACTGTGGTTAGGTCTCATCCCATCTTTTGATTTGCATTTCCCTGGTGACTAGGGATGTTTATCAGTTTTCATATGCTTCTTGGCCAATTATATATCTTCTTTCAAGAAATGTCTATTTAGAGCATTGATTTTTGTGCTGTTTAGGGTTTTAGCTCTTTTTATCAGTCTTTAGTTCTGAGTTGTAATCTTTTTGGGGGGAAGAGCTTTTACGTATTTTTTCCACTTTGGAGTTTGTCTCCTGACTGCTGATTATTTCCTTAGCTGTCCAGAAGCTTTTTAGCTTGATGTAATACTATTTGTCAAAATTTGTTTTTGATTCCTGAGGCTTTGGGGTCATATTTCCACAAATTCTTTGCCCAGACCAATGTCTCCAGTGCTCCCCCTATTTTTTTCTTCCAGTGGTTTAAGATTTAAAAGGATTAAATTAAGAGCTTGGATTGAGGATGGAGACAAGACAAAGACTGGAAGATCAAAGAATGTATTAATGATTTAATTTCTAGGCCAATCTAGGGTGGCAATTATGGTGATGATAAAAGATAATAGATACTCAAACCCATTTCAAAATATATTTTTCAAATGAAGAAATGTCAAACGTGTCATATAAGTTATAAAATTTGAGAATATTTTGACTTCAACTTCCACAGTACTATTCATCTGAGACCCAACATATATGGGTAAAAGATTTAATTATTGCAAAGTTGCAGATTTAAAAGCCTGGCTTTCTTTGAGAGTTCTCTCTTTATGTTAAAAAGAGCTACAGTACAGTGATCTGTTTCTCACATGGAAGAACACTGCTCTACTTACCGAAGGGAGAATCCAAGGTGAAATTCAAAGTCAGACATGTATTTAAACACTGGCAAAGCGTCTTTCAAATTTTTTGGCACAGCCTGTGCATAAGTGACTCTTACTCTGTGCTACCTAAAGCCCTATATGCTTGTCCAGGGACACATAGCAAACTAAAAGGAGAAGAAATAGGATTAGAACATGAGTCCTCCACATCTTGCGCTGATGTTCTTTCCACTCTGCTCACACAGGAAAAGATGCCAATCTATTCCTTGGCTGAAACGGGTTGGAAAAAAATTAGAGTTCACTTGATGGCCTCGGTGGAAAATCTGTCTTTGGAAAGCTTGGTAGCCAAGCTCTCCAATGCAATGGTATAACAGATTGATTCATCAACGCGAACCAAGGGGAATGCTCGTGGGACCTAGAGCAGTGGTCTCAGCTATACATTCTTGGCTTGCAGCCGAGTATGAATTTGTGCTGAAAGGTATGAAAGAATAAGAATTTAAAAAGGTAAATTTCTGGAGAAATGCTAAAATGAAAGTAGAAAAAATGTACCTGTCTTTGTTGTGGTAGAGGATGAGAGGGTGTGGGCGGGGATCTACTGCCATACGAGGTAAGATCATATATGGCGAATATTTAAATTTAGAAGATGTATCCAGGTAGAAGACACATTGCCACTAGTCCCCCTCAGAATGCATCCCCGTGCTTCAAGCACGTGATGTTGTTAGTCTTGCCTCTTCGTGAAGCAGTCTGAGAAGACCTCTTTGTAGGTATCTTTACAAGCTACAGTCAAAATTCTGCAGATGCCATTCAATGGAAAAGCAGGCTCATCCGTCTGATTCACCAAGGCTGGTACTACTGCATGACCTCCGGCTCTTACACAAAGTCAAAATGACGAGCAGAGGAAACATTTGAATCAATTCAGGACATCGAGTCAGCCCCGACAGCACAGCTGAAGACACTGACGAAAGAGCATTCCCAGAACTGTTTCAGAAAGCGGCAGCAGGCTGGGATGAGTGTGTCTGAATGCAGGGAGAGTATTTTTAGGAGGATTAGTGATGGTGTACCCTTGTACTGTAATAATTGATTTTAAATACTTAAGCATTCACCAAAGTTCAAGATCACACAAATAGCATGTCAGTAATCCAGAATCTATCAATAGCCCACATAAGAGAAACTCATATGCAAATGCTATGAAAATTCTTTTATCCATGTTAATCAGCAATGTCTTTTGATGTGTATGTGTTTAACTTAGGGTAGTATATGCTATATATTGTTCCATAGTGCATTTTGTGTCCTACTTAAACCAAAAAAATTTTTGCCTACTCTGAGGTGGCAAATATTTTCTCCCAGAAGTTTCAGAGCTTTAATTTTTCTAGTTAGATCAATGATGAGTGGAAAAATTCTGCTGTGCTACATGTGATAGGGATCCAGGCCCATTTTGTTTCATATGGATCAAATTATTACTAATTTATTTTTCAGAAAAACACATCCTTCCCAGTCAATTACCCTGCTGTCTTTGTAGAAACCAAATGACCTTGTATTCATGCGCCCAATGTTCACTCATCTTTCAGTGTACTATCTGATCTCAAAACTTACTCGAACTGACTGTGATAGCTTCACGGTAAGTTTTGAGATCAGCTAGTACATATCCCCTTTTGTTCATTTGTTTTTATCTCTACTTTCAAAATGATTTGACTAACTTAGATCCTTTGTTCTTCTACATCAATTTCAGAATCAGCTTGTCAGCATCCACAAAACATGTAAGCCATTTGAGATTTTGTTTGCTAAATCATACATCCATTTGATAAAGATTCTGAAACTGGAAAATCATATAACAAGTTTAAAGAAGCCTAGTTGTGTATTGTGCAGATTAGGTAAGGTGAACTTTTGACTCTGCCCTGCACACTGTAAATGCTTATAATTATCGCTTCTGTGATTGGTAATTTACATAACAGTATCCCCAAATAGTTGCACATCTGTCTGCTCCTTGCATTATGACCAGGTTTTAGTACCATTAAGTATTTTCTGAGGAGTCTTTACTTCATGTTTACTTAATGAATAAAGAAATAAATATTCAGGAAATAAATTATTTTTCTGAAAATAACACAGCCGGTGAGTGCTGGAGGCAGATCCTGACTCGAATAAGTCTTGTCATTCTGATACTTTTTAGCATAACAGGTTTTTTTTAAAGAAAGTGATGGAATAAAGTAAGGAGACAGTGACCTCAACAGTGGTTTGTCCCTCAAAAAACCAGCACAGGGGCTGATGGGAGAAGACAGCCTGGCTCTTGGTTCTTTTCTGTCTGCAGCCCTGGGCTCATCCCATTTACCTCCTACTGTTTTATCTCTTTCTTCACCCACAGAGTTGTTCCTTAGCGTGAACCCTAAGTTCAGAGCACTGCTGGAAGACTGGGTCCCCCACCGTTGGGTCAGCCTCACGGGTTAGGGTTTGGTCCCTCTCCATCAGTCTCTCGTCCTGAGCACCTTCCCTGCCCCAGCCACTGCCGGGTAGCTCCAGGCCACAGCCGTGCAGCTGATCTGCAAGTGACAGAGACCAGGGGTTCATGTTATGGTGCAAACAACCCTGCCCGCCTGCCTTATAGCTACCTTATTTGACAGTTTCCACTTTTCTGTTTTAGATGATCCCATATTGGAAGCTTCTGGATAATTCATCTCCTCTCTCTGTCTCTCTCTCTCTCTCTCTGACTTTTCCAGTTTCCTGTCCATTTCAGGTGCTGGATTTTTTTTTTTCTGAGTTTAATCATTGAAAGAGTAGCCCAAATGCTTTAACTGAGAAATTCGGCATGTTCATGGCTGGCAGTCCACCACTTAGTAGAAACAATTGAATTAATACCGAAAAGGTATGCAAACATTTACTTTAGAGTTCTGTGCCAGGTTTCGGTGGAATATTAATTTTTATGGACACACTAATAAACTGGTGCTACTTTGGGGTGAAAAAATAAGGGGCGTAATGGAAATGCTGATGCAACCCTGAAGATTTTTACTTTACTCCACTCAAAACTATAAACACTTTACTAATTCAGGGGCCTGAAATGAACTGGGTAAACTATACACGTTCTAACTTTAAAAATTTTCAGTAGGGTCATTTCTGTTTTCTCAAGCCCCTTCCTGGTACTAAATGTCCTGCTGAAACAATGTCTTTCCCCAGACTAGACATGTGAAAAGAGCTGAATGCAGTTTATCCATGAGCGGTTTCCAGGTGCCAAGACTCATGCAAAGACAGTCAGGATGGGGAAATTATGCCACCTGCTCAACACTCACTCAAGGGGCTGCCTCTGACATCCTGAGACCCCGCGGAAGGCTCCACAGCTTGGGGAATGAGATGTGCGTGACTAGAGAGAGAGGTGGCTGAGGTCACAGGAAGGCCTCAGTCTTTGGACTTGAAGTAAACTAGAACCTGCCCCAGAGGCACCAGGTGAATTCTGAAAGGTTTTCTGAGTCCCTGGGCATCACAGGAACACAAAGGCCACAAGGCGTGTTGATGAGTGTCAGTCCACTTTCCCATTGGTGGGACAAAAAACCCATACCCGCAACTCAAAGTGGGAGAGGGTTAACGTGGCTGTGGTTTCGCAGCAGAGATGTCATGCAGAGGGTGGTGGGGCAAAGCCGCTAGCTCACGGAGGCAGGAAGCAGAGCAGAGGAGCAGGGCCAGAGAGGGAGGACCAGGAACTGTGGGCAGCACCAAGATCAATCTCCATGACCACCCGGACATACCCAGAAGTGTGCTTTATTACTGCTTGTGTGGATTCCAAGCAACCAAGTCAACACAACTGAGCTTAATCATGATAGCTTAGTGCAGGGTCTAGCACTCCAAGGAAAGGAATGCAGGCTTGACCAAGACAAGTTTGAACCATAGTCTAAGCCAAGAATTTCAAGTGGTGCAAGGAGATAATTTGCAAAAATCATATTCTAGGAAAATTGAAAAAAATGTTGTGGCCTTTACTTAGAAAGCCTAAATATAATTAATTCACTTTACAGCATGTTCATACCACTCAAAAGAGCTCACTTAACAACTGTGTAAATTCTTTGGATATTTTTACACGGGCTATGGTCCAGTCATCTTCATCCTAACCCTGTGCTGTCTTCAGGAAAAACATAGTAAACCACATTCTCCAAAATCCTAGAGACAGAGGGCTTCTTGAAGCCACTTATAAAAAAATAAATAAAGCTATGTAAACAAGTCTCACACTCAACCCATCATGGGCTGACATTTGGAGACTTGTTAGAACTCAGCCCTTTATCATTCTGTGCACATTTTACACAACTATTGAACAAAACTAGAATATAAACATAATGTCATTTACGAGTGGTACCTTCTGCCATTGTAAATGCAGACTGAAAATTCAAATACAGCTACCAGAGGAAGTTAAGAAAATGAATTTCTCCAAGTATCAATGTCTTATATACTAAAAGACATAGCACTACATCCCTTGGGGAAGTATCATGATAGCAGAGTAAGATGATTTACATAATATGTTTAACACAACATGTAGCGTGTCAGTAATATATGAAAGGCACAGTTGTTTTATTAGAGCCAATAGGCTGGCTCTGTTTTATACTCATGGAAATGACTGTGTGGGTCTCTCCCATCTGCATTCTATCCTTCTTCTGTCTTGTTGAAACCTGGTGAGATCCTCACTCAGCACTTCTTGCAAATAGGGTCACTGAAACTAGCCCGTGTCCTCTGCACAACCTGCACCTAGTGACCTCTTTCAGGGATGTTTTTGGCCCTAGATTCAGAGCTTGAAACCCACATTTCCCTCTGTACATGTGCCAGCCTTCCTGACTACAGAGACTGCATTCACCCCCAAACAAACTGCCCACATGCTGTACTTCCGGTCCTACACTTGGGACTTCATGTAAAAAACTATTATAGTGATGACAGATCCCCAAATTCCATTGCATAGTTGGATTATTCTTCTCACCTTTTCCAGCTCAGCCTGACAGATCAATGCATTTTTGCAGTTCAGCCCGACAGATCAGTCCATCCATTCAGAGAGCGTTTGCTGTTGCTTATAAAGGTTTGGCTGGGAGGGGACTTCTAAGGGGTGATCTGGATTAGGGAACAGGATGGCAGAGCTGCGTTGGTGGTACAGTGGTGAGCAGAGCTTCCAGGGTGGCAGAGCTCAGTTTGAAATGGAGGTCCAGTAAACACCTGCATGGTGAGGAGAGACAGGTGGTAAGAGCCTGACCGTGACCCTCATCACTGTCACATAATCAGTGTGTGTTAGAGTTTACATCTAGACGCCCCTCAGGGTCTCATGTGCACTTAGGTAGGGTTTTTGGAAGGGGACTGTTGCAGTCAGGGGTTGCAAGCTAAACAATTACATACAAGACACATAATTTATAGTATTATTTATAATGGTCACCCAAGGAGTCAAATACAAAGAAAGTGCAGGACATCTGTCCACACACTAAAGACCAAGAGAATCCAGCTGAGGGCCTGGAGCCCAAGGCGATATCCTGCATGAGTCCAGCTGAAGACCCAGAACCCATGATAAGGACTCATGCAGGTCTGTCTCATAGATCTGCCCTGGGAATGCCCCAAGGTTAGCAGTGAAAGATAAGAAAGTCTATGCCACCAGAATGAAGGATCTGTGCCAGTAGGCTGAGGGTTCTGCACTGCAGCCAGGTGGTAATACTCAAAGTAAGGACCAGGGCTCCCCCCGAAAAATACCACAGCCGTCCTCAGTGACAATGAGGTCCTAAGCTCCGCTAACAATGAGAACAGCCAAGTTCATTTCAGGAAGCCAGGGTGACAAGCTTCACCTGGAGACTATACAGTAAACCATCTTCTCTCTGGAGCCAGGAAGCAATGCTCAAAATAAGGAACAGAGCTCCCCCAAAGTGACCCACAGCCATTCTCAGCAACAAGGTCCCCAGTTCCTCAGACAATGAGAACAATCAAGTTCTTATCGGGAAAGTAGCTCAGCAAGCTCCTCCAGAAGAACCAGCGACAATGGGAGAACCAACAGCACCAAACAGCAGCTCTAAACTCTTCCTCTCAGGTCTCCTTTTTATGCTGGCAACAGTCCTCAGGTGGGGCCTCTACCCTCAGCACCGCACCGATTCAGCTCAGCTGGTGTCTAAATGGACCATCAGTTTTCAGTCAACCACAGGGGCATCTAGCTGAATGGCTGTTAGGAGGTGGGATGTGGTAGGAAGAGGTGTGACTCGGGGCGTGACCTGGGAGGGTTTAACTTCCTTTTCTACACAGCTCTTCCCTCTGTGCTTCCTGACCACCATGATGTGAACAACTCTTCCGCTGCTGTGCCCCTCTGCCATGCCACAGAGCCAGCAGACTAAGGACTGAAACCTCTACAAACTGTGAGCCAAAACCGACCTTCCCTTCTTCAAGTTACAGGACTTAGGTATTGTGTCTTAGCAATGAAGGAAGTGACTAAGACAATATGTGACTTTATGTGACCTGACTTCCTGGTCATACCACTTTCATCTGGAAAATGAGTAACTGTGGTGCCTGCTGAGGAAGCTGATGGCAAAGTTTAAAAGACACGTAAATATCATGTAGTAAATCTCAACCAAAAATGTGATCGTGGATAAGTATTAGAAATTTTTTTCCAAAACAGAGGCTTCTGAGCTCTCTCCTGAAACACAAAGCTGTTCCAGAGTATCCTCCAGATACTAATAAAACTACAGGGGCTCAATTCTGGTGATGGGAGAGATGATAACCGGAGGACACCTCTTAAATAAGGCAGAGTGCTGTGATGCTATGCCTAAGCCCCTGCAAATATTTTCCTGATTTTAGCCTCGGGTTGCATGCTGCTTTACTTTGTGAAATGTGTGTAGCATGGAAGACGGCTTTGGGACTCACAGAATAAGGAGAGTGGAATCGGGGAAGAAATCTGGCTGTCACACTAAGCTGCTAATTCATCCACTTAAGTCCAAGGCCTGTTGGCTGAGTAGCGGGAGTTCTTCCACGGCTGCAGAGCTCTGCCTATGTCAGTGTTTACAAAAGTCCTGTCTCAAGTCTACCAGGGAGCTGCAGGTGTCGAGAATTATAAAATCTGACTGCAACCAAAATGAGAGCTCATGGAAGCATGTGCAAGGGCAGCTCCCCAAACTTCAGGGCTTCATGACAGACGGCTGCCGTCCAGTCTTCACAAGCTTCCCCTGCCCCCAGTTGGGCTGTGCATACAGACTCGCCTGGGTTGCCCTTTTGCTGCTGCAAAGGGAGCCAGTCTTGGTTGGAAAAGCAGCAGAAGTTTGGCTGGCATTTCATTACATAAGACTTGCTTCGAATCCAGTACCTCTTATGTAATATTATTTGGAACTCTTCATGTCACCCTGATTTTCACATGTTGCTATATGTAACTATCTAAGCTTTGTTCTCTGATAACAGAACCAAGTATGATCTCAGTGTTTTCTCATTTGATTTGAGAGATTTAGAAGTGAAACAAGTAGGTAGTTTATGCTTGGAATTATTTATTGGTTTATTGATCTGAGCTGGTGTGTTCTTCATGCTACAGCACCTCAACCCTTCTACTCCAGGATTTCTGGAAGAGTTTAAGAAGATGGTATTTTATATATTTGGGAAACACTGTTAACTTCTATTACTTGTGCTGGCTTTCTATGAAGCCAATTATATTCAAGATAACCTCGTATTTTGTAAAATAAAAATTTGGAATTGTATCAACCATGGCTGTAAACTACTGTGTAGATGAAAGGATGCACCATAAGGGAATAGATTCACAGACTGTGGAGCTAGAAAAATTTTAAGAAGTCTGACACTTTAGTGTCTAAGGTGATGGAGCACAGTAGACTTTAGATTCAACAAATAGCCAGTGACCCAAATTGCTTTCACATAAAGGATTCCGTTCTTGGTCTAAGCAAGACCTGAGTTCTCACATCTCTGGCTGCTGGACACTTTCTTAGCTTCACCTTTTGGATATGGGCACATCCTTCAAGAAGTGATGACTGTTCAGTGTAGGAATGACACTCCATTCATCTTTGTGTCTCCCGTGTATCTACAGCTCAGGGCTTGTCTACTATCGTTGAGGTATAGAAAACCATCATTTCCGCTCCTGCATGTTTTCAAACCTCTTCCCACGGGAAAACCTACAGCTGCTCCTGGGCGAAGCTTTGACCTTCCAATTTTGCCACTTGCTCTGTCTTTCCCTCCATCTATGTGTTACTCAAATCTTGATATGATTCTCATTGATGTCACAGAATTTGCAGCCTTGCAGCTGGTTTTAAATTCTTTCCTCTAGCTAGGCTCTTTCTCTTCAGTCCTATTCTGAAGAGTAATAAAGTTCCTTCTATTTGTGTTTGTGAAATAATTCCCAAAGTATTCTTTCTTCAACCAACTTGAAAATTGAGAGGGTTGCTTATTTTCCTAGATTCTAAGCTGACTATATTTCCAGTATCACATCATTTTTTTCTACTTCTTTCATTTATATTTTCACACATTAATATGGAAGATGCTTTGAGGTACAAGTAATAAAAGACACAATTACCAACAACTTAAACCAGATGGGCATTTGGAAGCACAAACTGCATAAACTTCAGACTTGTCTCAGGAGCTCCACCAAGACTGCGGGCTGTCACTTTTTGGATCCAAGATAAGTATTGTTGTTCCTGATATTTCATCCTTTTATGCTTGAAATAGAAAGTTCATTCCTTCTCACGTGTCCCTGTCCATAAATATGGAGGAGAGAAAGGAGAAAACCTTTCTGCGAAATCATTGAGTAAACTTTACCTATGGTCTTGTGAGCATGGTCAGGCAAATGATCTCGCCAGCAGGCCCTCAAAAGATCTGTCTGTGTCTTCAGTTCTGGAATCGGTACATTCGATCTTACCAGAAAAAGGATCTTTGCAAGGTGATTGTGTTTGTGTTAAACATCTTGAGAAGGAAATCTCAGGTCAGCCTTCAGTGGCCAAGTGTCCTGGTAAAAGGAAGAGCAGGCTCTGTGGCCAGAGATGACAGAGCCTGACAGGATTTGGCCACAACTGGAAGGTGGCCTTAGCCACAGAAATTGGCAAAGGCACAGAATGGCACCCTGAGAGCCCCCAGATAGAGTCCAGCCCTGCTGACAAGCTTGATGCAAAATTCTGGCCTCCAGAACTGTGAGAGAATGAATTTCTTTGTGTTTTCATTTGTTCAGAATAAACTTTGTTTTTAGAGCAGTTTTAGAACAGTCACTGCAAAACTGAAAATTCAGGGCTGGGGATTTAGCTCAGCGGCATAAGTGCCTGCCTGGCAAGTGTGAGGTCATGAGTTTGATCCCTGGTACCAATAGGGAAAAAAACCCCTGCAAATTCACAGAGTTCCTACATTACAGCCTGTACTGTTTCCAAACATAAATAGCCTTCCATCACCAACCTCTGGAAGAAAAGGCATGAATTATCTGTTACAGTTCGGAAACCTATGTAGACTCATCCCTATCAGAGTTTGCGGTTCACATGAGGTTCGCTTTGGGTGTTGTGTATTCTTTTGGTTTTAAAAAATGTCAAATGACACATATCCACTATCAGAATATCAGGCAGAGTAGAGTTTCATTGCCCTAAAAGTGCTCTGTGCTCTGCCTATTTATCATCCTCTCCCGCTCAGCTCCCAACAACCACTGGACCTTTTCTCTGTCTTTATGGTTTTGCTGTTTCAGAATGTCATAAACTCTGAATCATATACTATTGCAGGATTCAGGATTCTCTGCAGAAATTGGAATCAAGAAGATTTAGATTTGTAGGGATAAAGAGGTTGTTTATAAGGAACTGGCCTATGTAATTGTGGAGATTAACGAACCCTGAGATCAACAGGGCAAGACAACATACTAGCGGACCAAGAAAAGCCAACATCTTGATTAAATTTACAGGCTGGAAGTAGGCGTATGACTGAGAAGGTGCGAGGCAGATGGGAAGGGAAAGCGGCAGCCTTTGTGTGCTACGCAGGCCTTCGACTGGTTGAATGAAGCCCATTCCACCCACATCGTGATGAAAGCGATCTACTTTACTCTCTCTACCAATGTAAATGCCAACTTTGTTCAAAAAAAAATACTCTCACAAAATACCCAGAACACTGTCTGCTTAAACATCTTGGAGTCCCACAACTCAGAGAAGCAGGCACATAAAAATCAATCACCGCAAATGTATGTATAACTATTGAAGATTGGCTTCTTTCTCTTAGTAGTACACATTTGAGTTTCCTCTCTCTTTGCAGGGCTTGAGATTTCATTTTCTCTTGGCTCTGAATTATATACATATATATATATTGTTTATTCTTTCACCCACCAAAAACATGCTTTGGTGGTTGCTTCCAGTTTTCAACAATTATAAATAAAACTGCGACGAATATTTGTGTGGAGGTTTGAGTGTGGACAAATGTTTTCAGTTTATCTGCGTAAATACCAAAGAGTGTGACTGCAAGATCATATGGGAAGAGCGTGTTTAGTTTTGTAAAAAATATGTCTGTTGTTTTAAGCCACCACCCTTGTACCAACTTATTGCAGCAGTCCCAGGAAGTTAATATAACCATTTCCATATGGAATTCAAGAAAGACAAAAGTATGCATCTAGTGTTTTTGCTTCGTACAGGAAATGGGCTTAGTCCGCCATGGGGAAGAGTCGTGGAAATGGTTTTTGGAGAGGGAACCAGTGTGTCTGAAACATGCAATTATGTAAGATCCTAGGAAAATACAATTGCAGCACTTTTTCCTACTTGAATTTTCACTGATGTTAGAGTAGATCTTACTCTGGCTTCAGAAGTCAGAGTTCTTCAGTAACACAAATAAGAACCAGCAATTCTATAGGTTTATGGTTTAGAAAATATTATTTTCTGCACTACCTCATGAGTTCCTAATGACACCCCTCAGAGGTAAAAAATACACTAGAGGGTTCACTTTGTGGTAGGCAGTAAAAGACAGGACACAAAAGCATATGCTACGAGCCCAGCTCTAACATTTACTTTCTGGATTACCCTGGCCATGCCACTTACCTCTCTAAGTCTCAGTTTTAACATCTGAAAACTGGGGTCAATACCAACACACTATAATGAGGCATTGGTATTATGCATTTATGTGAGTGATGGCATTTACCACTAATGACCACATTTCTTAGTATAATAAATCTCCATGATCATTAATATTGCTAAAAGTATGAAAAACCGATGTTTCCTGGATTAGTATCAAATAGTTACAAAGGGCAAGTATTTTGGCTTCATCATGAACATCCTATATAAAGAATATAGAATATATATTTAAAATCTTATAAAAACTATTTTAAATTTTGACAGGGGTAAATTCGTCACATGCTATGCATGAAAAGAATTTAGACTCATATTCAAGAGTGATCCAGGCTGTGCTGTGAGTTTTCACATCCATAAAAACAATGGTATTTTGATATGGTCTGTCTAAACAATATCAAGTTAGCCCGGGACAAGGCAAGGTTTGTGTTATTTTATTTTGCTTTCCCAAAAAGCTTTGGATATTTTGGGGAAAAAAAAAAACCTAAGACAGGACTGTGCAAATATATTATAGTTGTGGAAGTTTTATAGTTGTATTTCACTGTTGTTCTCAGGACTGTGAGTATCATCATTTCACAAATACCATCGAATCCGTCCACCCAGGGGAGGGTCGAGGAGGGAAAGTATGCTTGCTAAACTTGGGATTATGTGCTTTCTGGGTACTTAGTCGCTAAGACCTCAGAATAGAATTCTCTATTAAAAGTTTACTATTGTTGTTTCTTTTCTGGATGACTTTACGGGCTCATTTTATGGATAGAGACACTGGGGTTCATAGGAGTCCTGCAATGGTTCCCAAAGTTGTTTTGTTCTTAAGGCAGAGTAAAAGCAGACACAGGCCTGTCTTGATTCAAGCCTAAACCATGGGTGTTTTGTCTAACAAAGTCACGCTCTTTCATACATTAGTAAACTGGAATGAGGGTGAAGTAAAGCGAAGCCCGGGACAACCTAGTTACTCCACAAAGCTGTGGATTCATCCCCGAGCCGCAGGCAGCACTGGAGTTCTACTTAGCAGCCAGGGGTTCAGGTAAGGAAGGGGCCAGGAGGGAACCCGAGCTGTACGTCTGGACGGTCGCCACAGGAAGTCTTGCTGGAATTTTTTGGGATTCGATGCCAACTCAAACAAACATTGGAGGTTCAGGAGATTATTTCAGGGATCCATGAGCAGAGCTGGAAAACCCACGGTGCTGAAGAAAAATGCTTTATGGAAGACATAATCAAAATATAAAAATTAAATTTTCTGGTACCCTGTAGGATAAATGCTGCTTTCCAAAATGGAAAGAAAAGAATCCATATGGTTAAATCATGTACAGAGCTGGAAGGATTTAGCAACAAAGATCTTTTTATGCAAAAAATGATGTAGTTTAATATTTGGACTATTTGTTCTGTGAATGTTTAAATAAATTTTCCTAAAACCATTTGTACAAAAATGAAAATTAAATATACTTCTACTTCCAGAAAATGCATACATGGATAGATAATTTTATCCATTTTCTTTGTCCAGAGGAATTCAGTGATTTTTTTTTTAACTTAAAAAAATTTTTTTTGGGTACCAGGCATCAAACTTGCAACCTTATGCTTGCCCTGCAGGCTCTGGTGCCACTGAGCTATATCCCAAGCTATGTGAGTTTTCAAATCCTAAAAAAGCAGAATATACAAGTTTGTAGAGTTAAATTCATTAGTTCTTTAACATAATTAGTGGCTCATTGCACATTTTAGAGTTTAATTACCATGAATGTATCTAAAGATCTTCCTGAAGCAGTGAATTGAATTCAAAGCTGCACATGTGCTCAAAGGGGAGATGAATTGTACTCCAGCCAGCAACAGACTGTTCTTCCTTGGAACCAGTAGAATGGGCTAGCACCTAGTAGGGGACACAAAGATCTGCCCATACACTGAGTAATGCTGCTATTAGAGAAAAGGAAATTGAAAAAGAGACATTTAGAAATGTTTCCAGAATTTAAATTGAATGTGTATAAATTCTTGATTCTTATTTCTGTAAATATACCTTGCAGACTATCACATGCCTAAGAGCCCTCTGTGGGTCCTATTAAAAATGCAGTTTGGGCTCAGTGGGTCTGAAGTAGAGCTCAAGCCCCAGGAAATCAGTGAAGGACCAATCTCCTCTGTTGGCCAGGAAGTAAGAAGGCTTCTCCTGGATATGGAATCTTTTGCTAAGCCTGTGACTATCCTAGCTAATTCAGGAGCTTAGTCATTCTGTAAGAATGCACTGAAGCAGGCTATACCTGAAATCCAATGAAATAATTTATGTCCACATATTTGCTCATAAGTGAAAGCAGCAGACCCACTCATAGGCCTGCCTACACAGTATTTCAGTAGCACCCTTCTTCCTTGGACGAGCTGTCTTATTTGCGAGCACTTTCTCCACCTCAGCTCTGACTCAGGATTCCATCTCTGAAGGGGGTCTAGTTCCACATCTTACCAGACTTTTACAAAAGCACCTTCATGCTGCAAGTCATCTTTGTAGACACTGACAGCTTGGTGCATTTCATATATTTAACTAAGTCACAAAATGTAGAGCGCCAAAATGGAGGATAAACATTCTTCTTTGTATAACATAACACTCAAGAAGACTTCCTGGCATCCCATCCTTTACCATCATCCCAAGTTAACCATTCAAGAGAAGAATACAAGTATTTTGGTGCAGTGAAGATAACTTTTGCAACTGCAAAACCCAAATTTAAGTCAACTCCTTTCTAGCTTTCCTCATCCATCTCATGAGTGGCCCGAAAGGAGAAATGTAAAGATTTCCAAGTCTAAGTATCATACGCCTCCATCTCTGCCTCCATGTCTGGGTTCATCGGCTTTCTCTTTGCAGACACAAGATACCCAGCACCCACAATTTAAAAGAGGAATGGTTAAATTTGGCTCACAGTTTCAGGATGTTCAGTCCATATTCACCTGGCTGGAAACCAGAACCATCATGGTGGAAGGGCAGTGCGAGGCAGGACAGAGCAGCTCAGTCCCTGGTAACCCAGAAGCTTTACAAGAGAAAAGATGCCGGAGAGGGAGGGGCCTGGAAGACATAGAGTATCCGAGGCCACACCTCCACAGTGCGCTCAGACACACCCACAAGGGGACTCTACTGACCTGCTTGGTGTTCGTTAATGAAGTGAAGTTGCCATAGCAAGATCAACTGTCACAATGTCCATCAATCAATATAAACAAAACCTGTAAGATATGCAAAGAAGCAGAGGAAAAATGATTCAAAAGGTAATTAACAAATATGGGCTCAGAGATATTGTAACAGTCAAATTCAAGCTCTAAAATGTAGTTGTGGTTGACATGCAAAAGGATCTGGGTGCAAAATTTGGCAACATAAATGGACAGATGGGAATTTCATAGAGGGGCCCAAAGGTTGGGAAAAAATTCAAATAGACCTTTAAAATAGAGTATGCGGTATCATATGAGAAAACTCTTTATGATGATCTCTTGTAGACTTGACAAAAATGAGGGAGAAATAACTGAGTCTAAAAATGGGTTGGTACATGACAGTAAGAAGGAACAAACTATTAATGTACTGTCCCTCAGGTGACCCTCAGCGGAAGGGTGTGGAGTGGAAATTGGTCAATAGAAATTCCCAGACCAAAACACTGGGGCAGGAGGAGTGAAAGAAAAATAGAAGAAGAAGAAGAAGAAGAAGAAGAAGAAGAAGGAGGAGGAGGAGGAGGAGGAGGAGGAGGAGGAGGAGGAGGAGGAGGGAGCTCCCAAAAACTATGAGAAAGTGGCAATATTCTTCTACCAGATGTGGAATTAGGGTGTGAGACAAGGAAGAGACAGAAACTGGAGAATCGTTTTGATATACTGAGAATTCTCTATAAATAATGATTGAAACCAAAGACATTTAAGCACACACACACACACACTCACACACACTCCTAGAAACATCATAACTCAACTGCCAAAAACTAATAGTAAAAAGCCCTAAAGCCAGTCAAGAAATGAACAACAATGCATAGAACAACTTACAATTTGTATCTCATCAAAAAACTGAAAATTAAGAATATATAAAGTGAGTTTTAGAGTAAGAAAAGAGGTCCCCTAACACAAAATAGTTTACTCTGTGAAGATATTTTTCAAAAAGAAAAAATAAGTGATTTTTCAGACAGATCAAAACTGAGAAATTCAGTTGTCAGGGCTCTGGTGCTGGAAGCCACGTTAGACAGTGCACCACGCAAGGCTCAATGATGCGAGACAGAATCTTGTGCCTTCCATCCATAAAGACATGAAAAACACCAGGGATGGCAAAAATAAATACAACATCAAAGTGCTACCTACAAATTTAAAACCTAAAACTAAACTTGAAGGCCTAAAGCAAAACCAGGCCAGCAGTAGAGCATAAATTAGTTAAAAGTTCTACATAGTTTGCCAAAGCCTGTGCATGTTTCTGTATGCTTAATCCTCAAAAAGCACTCTGGAAAAGGAACATACAATTCATTTTTAAAGATAGAATGACAGTGAAGCTTAACTGTCAACTTGAATGGTTTGGGACCTAGCCAGGGGACTAGTAAATCTCCCTTCTGTGTGTGTCTGGGAGGGTCATGGAGATGTGACCTTAGGGACTTGCCTATCTCTGGACTCTTGCTCTCTGGACTCTTCCCCTGTTCTCTTCTCAGTCACAGTGAACTGAAGATTTTGCCCTGAAACACCTTCCACCACAATGTGTCTGCCTGAAATCCAGCTGACCATGGACTGAATCCCCTGAAACTATGAACCCAATTAAACTGTTCCTGTGGGTGTCAGGAAATGTGTCTCAGCAATGGAAAAGCTAACTAATACGGATGGGGGGGTCTCACAGAGAAAAATTAGGAAGGCTTTCCTAAACAGCAAGTTTAGGGTACAGATATAAACCAAGACCCTCTAGTTAATTACTTGATATTAACCACAGGTAAAGGAAATCACCATTACTTTCTCTAAAGGATCTTTCCAAAATACTCATTCAAAATAGCTGTTTATTTAGTCCAAAAATGATACAGAATAAGAGATCTTTAAAAGGTTTTATACAATAAACCATAAACTTTGGAGTCAAGTGATAGAAAGTAGGACCTGCTTCCGATAGCCCATCTCTTAATCCTGCTCTTAGATTCAAAGGGGTCCATGAAACCCCTTCACATAAAAGCCAAGTGGAATATCATACACGTGATCCCCTTTCCTGTCCCCACACACTGGCAGAGTAAATTCATGGGGAAGCATCCTCCCACCCCCATTGTCTGTCCCCAGTATTTCCCTCGGGCCTGGCCACCATCTGTGAGCAATACGGCATCCACCCTGACACACCAAGCCCTCAGGAAACTCTCTCCTTGGAGCAAATCCAAATGGGCTCAGTGGCCATTCAACGCCTTCCCCATGGATGGACCACGTGGACCTTCTCACTCTCCTCCCACCTTGTTTTATTCTCATCATTCATAGCCAGAAGCAAACTCCCTTATTTACTGTCTTCTCTTATGTAGATGGAACTCATCATTTTTTACCTTAGTGACAAGGAGGGGGGACCTTTGTAAACAGTCAGAGCTCTGTAAACAGTCTGAGCTGTCATTTATCTACCACAACAGTTCCCTTTTATCAATTAATGAGGAGTTTAGAGTCATTTTTCTTTCTTGTTACTAAGGGATCGATAAAGAGAGTTGGCAGGGCAACTGCAATCTGCAGGCTGCTTTCGCTATCACTGAAAATATTTCAGATGAAAAAATTTGCTCCACCGTCCTCTGCCCTCCACAACATAAATTTACGACACCGGTGAAGAAAGTAGGGCAGTAATTACATTTACTTGGAGTTTGGGGTGAGCTTTTTCCCCGTACTTTCCCCACTATGAAGGAAAGTGTTCTTTGGAACATATTTTTATACTTGTGAAAGAGGATGTGGGAATAAAACTTTAATTACTGGAAAAGCTATTAGGAAGAAAGCATATTTTATTCTTCCAAGTCATGAGTGTTTTCAGGACCAATTTGTACTGGTCTCCTTCTTCTGCCGCTATCCCAGGAATTAATGGAAACCTCAGCCCCTGGGCAGCACCGCTGCCCACCGTTGCAGTGACCACTTAGATGGAAGGACGGAAAGTTCTATGACACGCCTCGTCTCCCTGACAGTTCAGTCTAACTGGGATAGCTAATCTTTTTCCAGTTGCCCTGCTCCAGTTACCGTGGCTTTGCTACAAATCATTCTAAAGCTCAGTGTCTGGAAAGAATAACCATTGCTCATTATCTCTCTGTGGGTCAGGAATCTCAGAGAAGTTGAAATGAGTTTTCTGACTTGAAGTCTTTGAGGAGATTGTGATCAGACAGTGGCTAGGGCTGGGGCCGAGCGAAAGGCTCTTCACTCTTGAGACTCCCTACCAGATTTGGCAAAGCCAAGGTTCCTCGGGTCCCATTGCATGTTCTCTCCAGTGTAGTCACTTTGGTGAAATTGGATTTGTTTTACATGCTGACTTAGCGCTCTATCATCTCCCTAGCAGGACGGAGCCAGCCTAGGCAGACATAACGTGCATCATTGGTTACGGTAATTACATTCATCTGTCCAGACTTGAGCAGAGGGATGGGGAGAAGTCTGTCCTTGTTACACTGAACTGGGTATCACTGAGGGGTGTTTACACCTACCGTTTATTTAAAACACACATGCATCATATTACAATAATAAAATGAATACAAGTAAAGAAATAAATAGATTTGGGTTTTTTTTCTTTTTTATCTACATGTCAACTTTGGCACTTGGTTTCTCTAAGAAAAATTAAATTCTATATAAACCAATTTGGATAGAAGTGAATAGTCAAAATAGTTATACCACTCACTATTTATTGACAGCCTTTGAATGAAATGAAGTCCGTTTTGTACAAAAACCCTTTTAAGTAGGTATTATCATTTTCACTCACAGAAAAGAAAACTAAAATACAGAGAAATGAAACACTTAAAGTATTGGCTAGAAATGCAAGCACCAGCATTTGAACCTGAATCACTGAACCTGTCCAAGGCTGTGCTTCGATGTGGGAGAGACGGTACCGTACCTCACCGTCCCACCGGGAAGATAAGGTTCACTGATTCAGCCAACTGCCCAGGGGCTGACGTCAGTCTTCAACCCAGCGGCTCTGGCTTTTCAATTTAGCAACTATCCAAACCTGGACAAGTTAGCTCATCTCTCTATGACAAAATTTATTTTATTGAGATTAAATAAAAATTCATAAAACCCACTGTAAAAATGGCTCTGGTAAAGTAACTGATCAATAAAGTTGCAATTGCTACCGCTATAATTACTATTTTTTATTTTTTATAATTACTATTATTTTGCTCTATTGCCTTATATCACTGTGTATTTATTTAAGAACTGTCTTCCCTGTCTTGGAGCAAAGCAGAGTCATTTTATGAAAATTAACTTGGGTCTCAATAACAAGTTGGTCTTGTTGTTGGGCTGAATCTACTGAAGAAATTCTGTAACTGGGCATCAGTAGCAGCTCTTGAAAGCTGAGACTACAGAGAAAAGCTGTTGGTGCATTCATAGTTGATCCTGGCTGGTGCATCACATAATAAATTAGCTACTTTTAAGACCAATTATGATTCTCCATAATGCTTATTTACCTTTTACCCATTGAGGCAATTTGAAAGATGAATTACTGGTAGAGAATTATTTTTGTATGTATGCAGAACTAGCAAAAGTATGACTAGAAAAATGGAAGTCACTAAAATATTTACCTAAAGTACAAGAAATTACAACTAAAAGACTAATGATTTAGAGACCTCCTCTTACCCTCAAAATTAGTTTCCTTATACAGGACAAACTGTTGCATCTGATTTTCAGTTAAGCAAAACTAATTTAGTAAAACTTGGTCTAGATATTGCATGAGACTCATACAGTAAGTGATTACCTAATGGGCTGAGCTCTGTTCATGCTTATGAATTTTGCCTTGATGTGTAAGTCAGGATATGAAGCCAGACCTTAGGAAAACAGAGCTCTAGGGTAGATGTTACGCCAAGAAAACTATCCCAAGAGGATATACAGACTGAGCTCAAAAAATTACTCTATTCCTAGTCCTGTACTCCTGGCTATGAACACTATATTTCTGTTGAAACCTGAAGTATGTCAGTTCTGTAATTCTTCATTGTTCTTGAAGACAGCAATAAGTTGTTTGAGACTGAGCCACGTTGGTGATGAAGTCTTTTCTTCCTTTCTTTCTTGTCTTTTCCTTTTTGTCATTTAGATACAGAAAAATATGATGATCTTGTAGGTTATGCATTGAAGACAAGGGGGCCATGGGATTGAAGGACTTTGGCCTCCTGTGTCACATTTCTGGAGAGGTGCATGGTGACCAAGAAACATATGCTTAGTCACAGAAGAGAGAGTTCTCTGCAACAAAAATTGCAAAACAACTGATGAAAGAAATTTAGTAGAACGCAATAGTTGGAAAGACATCCCATGTTCATAGATTGAAAGAATTAACAATGATAAACTCCCCATAACAAAGCAAACTATAGATTCAGTGTGATCATTGTAAAATACCAAAGCATTCTCTAGAAATAGAAAATGCAATCTAAACTTCACATGGAACCACAAAGGCCCCCTAAAAGGCAATCTTAAATGCAAAGAACAAAGCAAGAAATAGAACAATACTGGGAAGCAGCCTACATACCCATGAACAGATGAAAAAATAAAATGATGTGCTATTTCCACACAATGAAATACAGCTTTGCCACACAGAGAGACAAACTGGAGTCTTCCATACAATGCTCTTTGAGATCATAACGGTAAGAGAAATATATCAGATACACAGTATATGATTGCTCTTACATGAGAAACCTAAAATTTATGTAAAGAGCACAAATACAAGATAAATAATATGAAGTAGAAAGATAGATCTTTCTCAAATGGGAAGGAGACCAAATGGAGGAAGACAGAGAGTATGAAAAAAGAATTAAGATGTGTTAGATACACATATGAACTCGCTACAGGAGTGCAATCATTATTTACTGCTAATATGTACTAATAAAAAATAAAATAATTCTAAAATGCTGTGAATCTATAACCAAAATAGCATGCTGTATGATTGAAAACCTACACACCAATGAAAATATTAAAGAACTCAGTAAAATAGCCACCTATTGACAGTCAACTGATCTTCAGCAAAGGTAACCCTTGGAGAAAGAATAGTGTCTTCCAGAAGCACTGCAAGCAAACCTGGAAATCTATCTGCAGAAGAAAGAAACTGGACTTGTACCTCTCATCACATTTAAAAATAAACACAAAATGGATCAAAGACTTAATTACAAGACCTGAAACTATGAAACGACTTCAAGACATCAGCATAGCCATGCTTCTTTTATATAAGATCCCCCCAAAGCCAGGACAGAAAAACAAAACTAGGCAAATAAGATTATTTCAAATAAAGAAGCTTCTGCAAAGCAAAGGAAGAAAGCAACAGAATTAAAAGGCAAATGGAAAGATGGAGAACATATTTACAAATGATCCCTCCAATGAAAGATTAATATTCAGGGTACACAAAGAACTCGAAAACAGTCAATGGTAAAAACATAATTTGATTCAATGAATTGAATAGACATTTCTCAAAAGAAAGCATGCAAATTGTCAACAAGCACATAAATAATGCAAAACATCACTAATCATCAGGAAACTATAAATCAGTGCCATAATGAGAGCCCATCTTATCACAATTATAATGGCTATTTTTAAAAATACAAAAAAATGACAATTCTGGCAAGAATGTAGAGAAATGGGAACTCATATACACTCTTGGCAAGAATGCAAATTGCTACAATCATTATGTAAACCAGTGTGAATTTTCCTCTAACATTTAAAATTAGAGCTACCATAAGATCTAGCTATCCCAATTCTAGTATATATCCAAAGAAAAGGAAATAAAAATATCAAAGAGGTACTGGAATTCCCATGTTTATTGTAGCACTATTCTCTACAGACAAGACACAGGATAAATCAAAGTGTCCATTCAGCATTGAATAGATAAGATAGTGAAAGTGTGCACCTCTACGGAGTCAACTCAGGTTTATCTTTACAAAAAGTGAAATCCCATTATTTATGGAAACATAAATGGAACTGGGAGCCATTAAGTGAAACACACCAGGCACAGAAAAATACATACCACACAGTCACTGTCTTTAAAAATGTACTATTATATTAGTCCCATTAGGAAGAGACTGAGACTTAAGAAATTTCCTGAAAGCCAATTAAGAATGGAAGTCATGTTTCAGCCCATGCTAAAACCATTTTGGAAGAGGTAACTTTTCAACTGACTTTGAAGGCTTGAAGAATTATAGAACCACAGGTCTTTACATGTCGTGCTAAAGAGTTTGTGTCCACCTGGAAGTGGAAGAGGGAACATAAAAGCTAAGATGAGGGACCCATCCAGGTTTCCTCAGTGTTTCCTTCGTCAGGAAGTATCCCGGCCGTGATGCTTGGTGCTTGGTCCTCAGGGCAGGGAAGAAAGTCAGTTGCTTACTGTGGACCTTTCAGGGAAGAGTCTACTTGTCCCAAACTTTTTGTCCTTCTCCACTGTTGCTTTCTTTTACTGTTGGATCTCCGAGAAAACATCCCAGCATGTCACATGCCAGTAACTAAACCAAGCAGAAGAGAGCATGCTCCATTAGTAACAACAATAACAACACAAAGATTGTTACCCTGTTAAAGACTTCATGTTCCTCCTGGCTGTAACTATGGAAATACTTGAAGGAGCCACGCATGTGAAACACAGGACAGATGCTACTCTGGGTAGATTAGAGATTGGGTAGCACTGCTAGACCTGGAATAAAAGTACCCAAAAATGTCCACCATAGCGCAAACAATTAATTCATATGGATGAGTGAAGACCAAGAGAGGCCTCTTCCTCTCACCCATGCTGGTACCAGTGTTCAGGCAAGTATGCGGGAAAAAAGGATGACTTCTGTCAATAACCCGCCTACCTGGAGTTATTCTTCCAACTGGCTCACCCATCAAACTGGGGATTAGGAAATTAAAACCTGAATGGTTTCTGTGAAAGCCAGAGGTTATCAGTTTTGCTTTGCAGGGGAGATTACAGCCCTCAAAATTGGCAAAAGTGGTAAAGTGGACGGGCATTACCAATAAGACTGGTGTCCAGAGTTTGTTCAGTCTGGGCCATTTGCATTTTTATAGCATAGGTATTTGATAAATGTTCCTTTCTTAAAATAACACAGTGCAGAGGACTGTGTGGTATTTGAGGGGCCTACAAATTGAATACGTTCCAGTGCAAGGCTTCCCTCCACTGGGCAGTTAGGAAGAAGAATACAGACTAAGGCGACCTTGATATTAGGCAGGAAAGGAACCTCTTAACATGGGCCTTGCCACAGAGCTATGGTGTGACACTGAGCAAGTTGTCTGGCTTTCCTCAGCACTTTGTTCATCTGTAAAATGTGAATAATAATGGGGTTGGAGAATCAAATTAGGTAACGTGAATAGAATAAATATTTGCTGAAGGTCAGTCAGCTACAAGGTATTAGGTGGGGGACAGTCCCCAGTGCAAGGTGAACATCTGCAGGGAGCCCTGAGTATACCAAACCCTACCCACAGCCGGGGTGCCATCGGGTGGGCTGGTTCCAGCAGAGTCATCATGATTTTACTTCTCACATCTGCCCTGAGAATGCACTGCAGGGCACAGCCCCATGGTAAATGGATGCACGTCAGTGTGACCCCGCTCCTCAAGGGAAGCGCTGAGTGACATCCAGAATGTTTCTCCTAAGAAGACAGCAGGTCACACTGCAAGTGTTCCGGCTCTTGATCTTCCCCGAATAAAAAGTCTGTGTGGATCATGTAGTTAATCAGGATGCGTGTGGCATGTCTGCTTGCTGGGACACGCAAGCCTAAGGAGGCTCGGTCTGGTAGGAGCTCTGTCTCGATTTTAAGGGAGCTGTGCTCACAGGAAAGGCTGAGGTTTGGACATAAAGAAGCCTTGTGCGGAGGAGTGGGTGGGAGGTGAACGCAGCTCTGCAGCACCGGGGCGCCGGCTCCTGGCGGCCGGGCAGTAGCTCTGCCTGCAGTGCAGGGCCAGCCCTTATGTAACAGAGGGCGGTTGAGTTCCAGCAGGAAACGCTGAGTCCAGACAACACCCGGGCTCCAGATGCCGCCCGCCGGGTGGCAGCACGACTGCCTCCTTTCTTTCATCCCCCAGGATGGAGAGAGCAGGGCAGCTTTTTCCCTCACAGGCTGAATTCATTAGATTTATTTTCTCCCAGCCATGCTGTGGAGACTGAATCGCCCTCATTCATAAGCTGACTCCAGACCAAGAGAAAGAGATGCAGGATCCAGCTATGGCACCTCATAAAACGTTGCCAGTGGAAATCACAAGAGAGAACTGGATGCAAAATCCCGAATCATAAGGATTCTCAGGAGCCCACGGTGGAATTCCAACTCTTTCACAGGTCATGGGGTGTAAAAATGCTTGGAATTTAGTGTTGCAAAAAAACCTTCTTCAGCCTTGAACATCAGTTTATCCCTGGATTCTGAGGATTCTCAAGGGATTTTTTTTTCCTCTCCAGACAAATACCTTGCTCTCTAAAGAGCACGCATTGAGGTTACAACTAGATCCCAAGTGAGGACTCAAAGCCTTCCGGCTCTGCCTCTCCCGCCCTGAGCCCCATCCTGCTTGTATGGCTCAGGACCACTGTTTGTGATTACCCATGCCCTGCTGTTGCTGCTTTTGGCAGTAAAAACTTAGCACATTGCTACTGCCTTGTGCCAAGGCAGCCTGCCCCGCTCAGATTTATAGTCTGAACGATGCAAGGCTAGCGTTCAGCCCACGGTTCGTCTCATAAAAGGAAGCGATTGTGTTAAAAGCCTCTCTCTCCCTTTTCCCCGTGTCTGTGACAGCACAGAATGTCCAAGTAGAAATGGAAATGCTTTTCATAAGGAAAACGTCAGAGACCCAATGGGGTCAATGTTTGAAATCTGGTTTGTGGTCCATTTCTCCCTGTCAACATATACTTTCCTTCCTTCTTGGAAGAAAAAAAGAAGCCAGAAAGCAAAATCATAAATAAAGCAGAGATATCCCATTGGTATCTAATCCTCTGCCATCGCCACAATTTCTATCTTTTATCAGTTTCTGAAAGCATCCAAGTCAACATGATAGAAAACCTGAGAGCTTTCAGAACAAGACGTACGTGGGTTCCAATTCACTACACATCTTGGTTCTCAATCTCTCCGTTACTAAATAAACACATTGAAACATCCCTTTGGAAGGCGTACAACACCTTTTCCGCTGAATGTTAAATATGAACCTATGCTGAAGTGTCTGGAATTCACACTTTTCTAAAAAAAAAATTGCAAGTTTCCTTCTTTTCTTCCCCCTCATCTCTCTCTTGGCTATCACATTTCCTCTGTAAGCTTTTCAGATCACTCACTCTCAGTGGAAGCTACCAGCGAAGCTTTCGATCATAGCCAGCCTTTCAGATTTCTACATTTTGCCTCTTTCTTCCTTCAATCTTTCAAAACATTTCTCTGACTTTCTTTTAGTTCTTGTCGTTTTGGTCATCAGCCCTTGGTGAGAAGAAACAGCATCACATGGTCACTATGCTGCTCCTCCTATGTGACTCCCTCGCTTCCACAAACACAGGGAAAGGGCCAACCCAGCGCCCCGAGGCGCTCCCTCAAGTAAGCACAAGTTTACTCTATGCCTAAGAAGACATGGCTGGCAGCAGGGGCAGAGAATGAGAAAGTTGTAAACAAAAGGCCCTGGTTTTGTCCCTAAAGAATCTGTAGCCTGCTGTTGGAGACAGATGTACAGAAACTATTAAAAGGTTGGACTCCAGTGAGCATTAGAAAAAACAGTTGAGCCAGGAGTCATAAGAGAACCTACGGGAGAAGATAAACTCCAGTTGGAGAAGTACAGGAACTTCCCTTCCTTCATTTTTAAACCAAAATTTTAAAGACAAAGCTTGGCAAGGGTAACTTGAGTAAAGACATTCTACGTAACGCAAAATGCTTTCAGAGAATAGAGGTAGAGTATGGCAAATATAAATGTTAGGGGGGTTATAGAGTATGCTAGAAAATAAATTATAAACAGAGTTGGGTGAAAAATATCTGAGGGCTCTACTCGGCAGTTCAAGAAATCTGAACTTTTTATTTGCGGTAAAAATCCACTGTGGATTCTGAAGCAGGAAAGTTGATGACATGCGTGGGAGAGACCAGTCTGGTGGTAAATTTGTGTCGAGGGCAGGGTGACCAGCAGGAAGCGGTCACTGTAACGCAGGTCCACATTACCAAGGCCGCAGTAGGCAGAGGGTGACGGAGGTGACGGAAGGAAGGAACGGGTGGCTGGGATGTTCCGGAGCAGAGACGAAAGGGCTTGGCTTGCTTCCAGGGTGTGGGTGGTGTCAGAGCAGAAATGGCCAAAGATGAACTAACATGGTCTTTTCTTTTTCAGGAAGACTAAATATTCAATAATGGCTTCCATGGAATGGGCACCTTCACAGCTTGGTTTTGGGGTTTTACAGAGAACAAACATTCGTTAGGCAGAACATTCACAGTCTTGGACGGCCAACAATCCCTCCAGATCGCCGTTACTTCATCTGTGAACAGGCTTCCTAGCTCGCAGGGTGAGTGTCCCCCTGTGTTGTTGCGAAAATCTGGCAACGTCCTGAGCGTGGCTGTATTTCCTAAACTGTCAAGTCCATTCACAAAGAAGAGGACCAATAAAACCATTCAAATCTCCGCCCTCCCCAGAGAGACGAGTTCATGTCCCTCCTTGTGGGGTCCCCCCCACCTAAGATCACCCCGATCTGTGAGGAGACTGGCTGTTCAGAAGTCTCAAGGGAATCGTTTCTAAATATCATATTTTAAAAATCCGATCTAGCAGTCACTCACTCTTCACTGCCAATGTATTCTGGATGGAAATCAGCCCCATTAATGGTTTTGGCCGAAACGGTTTCCAAAATGAAAACAGGAGAATGAAAGCCACTGATGCATGAGACAGAAAGGTCCACACTCCCTTCGCGGCACCCGGCTCTCCTGGCTCCGCCTGGGGCAGCTCCAGGACGCGGACGCCAAGGCTGGCTCCACGGGGGCCCTGGGACATAGAGAGGCTTACAGGTGGCAGCACGGATGCTAGGAAGCCTCCTTTGCCCTCAGACTGAGAGGAGCTTGGTAGAGCTGGCAGTGGTCTGCTCAGACTAGCAGTTCCTGCGGGGCTGCTGGGAACTCTAAAATGGCAAGACCATCAATGATATCTTCCCAAAAGCCATGATTATAGCTGCCGACTGACTCTCTGCTGGAAATCGGGGTTGGAGAAAGAGGCCTGTGATGGAAAACTGCTCCAGAGATTTGTGTCATGACAGGAAGACTTCGTACCTGTCCTAAGTCTAACTATAGGATTAAATAGCTGGCATTTTCCTCACCCACCTGTATACATACATGTGTATGTATTTTGTAACTTATTTGTATATTTCTATCCAGATTTTGTCCTACAAGGAATTAAGGAAGCTTTAAACTTAGTAGGAAAGGAAAAAAATAAATAAATGAGGAACGTGGAAGAAACGAGAAGTAAAAGAAAACAAATAATATGATGATAGGCAGAAAGAAAAAACAAAACATCATACACCCCTGCCAGAATTGCCATCTGGCTCTGGCTTAAATATCTTGGTAGAAAATATAGACATCAAAACATGCTCAGCCTTCATTACCACTCAGAAGGCACACAGCTACTTCTGGTGGTAATGTTGCAGAAAAACCAATAGCAAACCTTACACATTGCACTGAAGAATCTAGAAGGCGAATTTTTGTGACAGTGGGCTCGGGGCCTGTAACAGAGTCCAAATCACCAGTCAGGAACCAGCTCTGAGTCCAGTTTAAATACAGTTTACAAACAGGAAGTACAAGGCGGATGGCAGGTTATTACATGGTTGGTTACGTGAATTCAGTCACATATTGTCAGGCAAGTTAACTCTAAATAGATTCACTTAAAAGTAATTGTTTCCCATACATAATATACTGGGGACAAGGGGAAGACGTCGAAGCAGAGCAAAGTTAGAAGAATTCCTGACTGGGTCACTTAACCAAAATCCTTGAAGTAAATTGGAATAGTCAAATTGGAACAGCACATTATCAGAAGAAAAGCAGCTGGACCCAGACAGCCAAGGCTGACTGAGCCCAGCAGGGTGTTTACGTGACAGGCAGCAGGAGCACAGGCGGAGGCTGCTATTTGCTCTCTAACTTGCTATAACATGTCTATAAGTTTGCTATTCTGTAACTGGGCCCTTACTGTCTATAGAAGTGTGTCCGTGTGTGTGTGTGTGTGTGTGTGTGTGTGTGCCGTTAGAGTAAGACTACTAAGTTAGTTGCTTTTCTCATTGCTGAGACAAAATAGCTGACACCCAAAGTTAAAAGAGGAAAGGTTTATTTAGCTCACAGTTTATAGCAGTTTCAGTCTATAATCAGCTGGCTCCAAGGCAGGGTGGCATGTCAGACAAGCATTGCAGAGGAGAAAAAGTTCATGCTGGGCAGAAAGTAGTAAAGCAATAAGGGGCCTTAGCAATATTTTTTATCCTATCTAGACTGTTGGGGTTAAAGCAATGTCAAGCCAATCAGTGAACTGATCAAACTCTCTTAATCCCAGCCTCACATGCTGTAGGCTCAGCCACTTCTGAAAAGCCTGCCTCCTCATGATTACATGAGGCTTTGAAGAGACATCTAGACACAAGCTATGGTATTCCACCCCTGGTCTCCCAAAGACTCATGCACATTCTCTTATGCAAAAGATATTTAGTCCATCTCTAAGAATTGCCAAAGTCTGAACAGTTTCAGCATTGCCAAAAAATCCAAGTTCAAAGATTTCACTGATATTTAAGGCAAACTCAGCTGTGAGCTCTATATAAATGAAAAGAAACTTAAAACACTTCCAACACACAATGGCATAACATAAACTTTTCTACTTGGAAAGGTATGAATAAGAAGATAGAAAGGAACAGTACCAAAACAAGTCTAAGAGCCAGTAGAGCATGCATTAAGTCCTCAAGTTCCGTGTCCAACATCTGCAGCAACTGATGGCAAGATGTGAATTCCAAAGGGCTTGGGTGGCTCTTCCCCTGTGGTGCTGCAGATGTTTGTAACTCCCAGGGCTTTTCCTTTTGGGTCAGCTCTGCTCCTTCCTTGCAGTTTTTGTCAGATGATCCATATTCCTGGCTTCTCCAAATTTCAGGGGTCTCCACTGCACCTGTGGCTTCACTCTCACAACTTCACACACTGCCCTCTCAGGGACATTCCCTGGCTCCCCAGGACTTCATCTGAAATCTGGGCGGAAGACTTTCTGACCCCACAACTCTTGCATTCTGCATGTACCTACAACCAGCACTGTGTGGATGATGCCAGGGTCTGCCACCAGCTGGAACAGTAGCCAGGCTTTCTTTTCTCTTGGTTGTAGGGGTTGAGTGCCTGGATCACTGAACACTCTGAACCCAGTCCCAAGGAATAATTTCTCTAGACTGTCACTATTCTGTAATGTGGTTTTTTGGGGCTCCCTTCACAAAGCAAATTGTTTTACCTTTCCAATTCTGAGGCTGCAAATGCTGGAGTCCTGCTGGTTCTTGTCATGCTGTCAGTCCATCTTTTCTGTTATCTTCTGAATTAACTTGTCTTTTCCTTGCTAAATTTTTCAATGACAATTTCTCCTGTGTTTCATCTTTGCAAGTCATAACTTTAACAGAGCTTCCTTTCTGGCTAACCTCACAACATTTAGAATCATTCTACTAGGCTCTTTGCTCTTGATTCTCAACATAAATTGGACTAATATCCCCCAAAATTACCCATGCCATTGCCTCATTAGACTGCCTTGAAATTTCTTCTACAAGATTAATTAGTCTGCCACTCTTAATCTTAGTCTCAGGCCAAGTCTCTGAATATGAGCAAAGCACAGACAGATTTTGGCCAATGAATAACACACATCATCTAGAGTACAACAACCAATGCAGGCTTTCTTTTTCAGCAGAAACCTCCTGAGATGGATCTTACTGGGACTATTTCTGTCAGCCTTCTGGTCTTCTGAGCTTTGACTAGAATCTACCGTCAAGTATACTCTATGGCATGCAAATTCTACTGTTTCAGCTGGCATCTCCGACCTTTCCAAACTCCTCCCACAAGCCAAGCATAAAGGCTCTGAACCACATGGTCAGGAACAAGCACAGAAATGACCTCATTTCTCTGGGACCAAATTCTGCCTTTGTTGCTTTTCTCTCATGGCTGAGACAAAATAACCAACACCCACAAATTAAGGGAGGAAAGGTTTATTTAGCTCACAGTTTGTGAAGATTCAGTTCATAATCAGCTCTCTCCAGGACAGGGTGGCATGGCAGACAGGCACTGCAGAGGAGAAACAATTCATTTAGAGCAAAAGGTAGCAAAGCAAACAAGGAAGGTGGATGGGGGAGAGGGAAGGAGGAAGACATCCCTGATATCTTATCCAGGCTACTTAGGGCATGTAGCACTCACACACTTAATCCCAGTGCCCTTGATTCTAGCAACGCACCATAGATAAATCCCAGTGCCACACACTCTAGATTCAGCCACTCTGAAAAATGCCTACCTAGGACTGCATGAGACTTTCAGGGGACACCGAGACACAAATCAAAACAGCTGCCCAAATTTCTGCTATGGTTCCTCTGAAAGGCAGTGTCTCTTAGAATACAGAAGACAACATCTTCAGCATCTTCACTGTAGGTGCTACCAAAAGTTTCATTTAGCTGTCTTTATTATAACATTCCTTAATGAGTCAGGGTCAGGATTCTAATTGGAGGCATTACAATTTGATGTACATACTGCACATTTTTTAACTAATTAACAAAATTGGCATATAGAGGATGGGGGAAAAGTGAAATTAAATTCACTGAATCTGACAGCTGTTTCATGATACTGTTAGTTTTTTAAAAATTTGAAGTATGCAGTGGCATGCTTAGAAGAAAAGTAGCGGTACATGTGCATGTTAGACTTGTACAGTTCAGGGAAAAATGGGGGCAGCAAATGATAAAGCAATTGAGGCAAAATGTTTACACAAGGTCAGTTCTTTCTCAAGAGCATTTTAATGTTCAATAGTGTATTCTTACCCAAAGCATTTCTATAAATTTGAAATTATTTCCAACTAAAGTGATTTTTAAAAGAATAATTTTCACTAGAATTGAAAAGCAAAATTTACATTTTACCAAACTCTGTAATATTGTAATCAAGGAAATTACAAAGCAAAAAAATTTTGATTGTAAGAAAAAATTACATAGCCAGGCGTGGTGGCTCACGGTTGTAATCCCAGCACTCGGGAGTCTAAGGCAGGAGGATCTTTGTGAGTTTGAGACCAGCCTGGGCTACTAAGTGAGCTCAAGACCAGCCTGAACTCCATAGAGAGACTCTGTCTCAAAAAGACAAAAAAAAAAGAAAAGAAAAAGCTACGGTTTTTCTCTGCTTAATTGGCTTGCTTAAGGTTTTTAAGACTATACTGTCTACATAGACATATACAGTGGATGCAAAATTCACAACTGTAATGCTCTTCTTTAATTTAAAAAAGAAATTTTTTGTTGCTCTAATTACAAAACTGATACATACACACACAAATGCATGAATTTTAGAGTATAAAAAGAAAAATCAGCCTTAGCTTTTCTCCCAAACCCTTTAGATATATATTTGCAAAAAATTATTATATAATGCTGTTTTGAAATTTGACTTTTGTAAACTTGATATAAAGAGTTTTCCATAAAATGTAAACATTGAAACAGCTGGATCTGAGCCTTACCTATAACATTTTGTTACTTTTTACTTTCTTTTGTGTAAATTCATTAGTTGAGATGTTAAATAGAGAGATGGAAACTTAGAAGATAATGTAATTATCTGGTAAACTTTAGGACTTTGCATAATGTAATTTAGGGAGAAAATTTTTGCCAGTACATTATAATTGACCAAATTAATGTCTTATGCATCTAGTTAAATGAGCAATTTCAGCGGGTATTGAGATTTCTTCTTATTATCACTTTTTTTTCCGACAAAAGCTAATAGTGGTACTGGAACAATTAAAGGCAATTTTTGGTTTCTTGTGAAGCCTTTTTCCAGTTAATGGAAACTGGAGTTTTCAGATAACACTGGCCTTGGATTTTTAGCGGAATTTAAAATTACAGATGAGTGATAGGCAGAAAATGAAAGCATAAATAGAAATCTTGAAAGTTTAATGAGTTTCTTGGTTTCTCCATACCTAGGTAAAATTTAAATGTGATTGTATTAGAGAAACCAAGAAAGATTTATAATGACCTATCATTTCTCTCAGGATCCTGAGGAACTTTATCCGTGAAGGATTAGCAAACAAAATAGAAGAGCACTTTTCACTTGGGGAACAACTGACAAATTCTTATGCTAACTATGCCTGTCTCTAAACCCACTAAGTTTCTACCTTTGCAGCCATTTAAGGTAAAATGGTCGTTTGCTTTACAAAGAAGCCAAGTTGGAACAAAGCAAGTGTAGGACTGTTTCTACAACACCATTTCAAGCAATCTGGAAATAAAATACATTCAGGAAGATTCCAGGTAGGGTCAGAATGATGCAAGTTAATGTTCAAGATAACGGATCTAATTAAATATTTCTTTCTTGTCCTCAAAGTTCCTAAGATGACTTTAATCTTTGTTAATTCCCAATGTACTGTTTTAAAAACACAGCCTACCACTGTCCCTCAAAACCTCCGGCCTCATTGCTGACTTCCCTTTTGAACTGGAAAAGGGATAGCAAAATGCAGTATTTTGAAATAACTTTATTGCCTGGTTTCCATTGCTTTTCAATCATATTTCTTATTCATTTCTATTTCTCCAAATGTCCCGAATACTCCTATTAGTCTACCAGTGCTCTACATACATATTGGGATCTCAGGCTCCTAAAGCCCTGAGAGAGAGAAAGTGGATGGAATAATCAGAAACCACACATCTAATGCTATTTGCCTGAGTCCTCTCACAAAAAAGTGTACCTCAGTTTAGCTGAGGTTCTGAAGGAAGTGTAGTGGCTGTAGGTAATGATCACTTTCATCCATGGAAAAGAGCAGACCCAAGTAAGGTCTTTAGAGCTTGGATTCTGCTAGTGAAGGTTGGGAATCCTATGTGCTAAGAGAAGACTGTATTCTCTGCCTTTCATTTCATGGTGGAAGAACACAAGTTCCAGAGAGATAAACTCAATTGTCAATGAGAGATGCTTTGCAGAATGAGTTTAGAAACACATCTTGGGCTCTTTTGTTGAGCAGATTTTCTGTATCATCCCCACTCTTAAATGAGGAATGTCTAACAGGATTACAAAATAACTGCAGACAATTAGGAGATTTTGACATAAGACCTATTACAGATGTTTGGATTTAGCTTTTAAAATACTTTTCAACAGCTATTAGACTGAAAGCATTCTGGCTGGCCCAGAAAATATATGGCCATCTCAATTATGATTTTGCTCTGAACGCCTCCTGGTCGGCTGGATTTAGCAAGTCACCCACTGAATGTGGGATTATGGAATCTCTGGAGCAGTTAATTCAGAAATAGTGTCTCTGCTCAGCTTTTGGTTCATAATATGTACATAGATGTCTGATGGATTCTTTCCCTTTGTAAGCCAAAGATATTGTCTTGAAAAGATAAAACTGTGAGTAACTAAATGATAATATTCACATTTTATCTTCAATTGTTGAGGTGAAAGATTCTTACTGTGTGATATCATAAAGCTTCATACATAAACATAATAAGAAACATTTTTGATAATAACGATCTTTGAAAGACACGATATAATATAATCATTTTATTCTAAATTCTTATTATTTTACAAATAATATTTAATAATGCTGGGGAATGACAAAGAATGGAAGTAAAGAAAGAAGAAAGGAAAAATAGGGAAGGAGGGAAGAAACAAAAGTTACATATAACTCTTCCCTTAATGACAACTGTCTGTAATGTTCATGTGCTCTTTTCTGTAGAAATTATTTCAACACATCAGCATAGAGACAGGCATTATTTGAGGCATAATAACAAAAACCACCATTTTATCTTTAAAAATTGGTATGACCAACATTTCATCTTTGAATGTTCTTCAAATTGAGGAAGTGTGTATGTATTCTGAGGAAGCGTGTATGTATTTTATTATTTTCCAAATTTTGCTAACATAAATAATAGTATAATAAATATATTTGAGCAGCACCATTTGTTTTAATGCAGGGCATACATTTCTAGCAGACAAAGAGAACACCAAAAACCAAAACAGAATTGCCTCACCAAGATGTATTCTTGCGTTCCTGATGCATAGATTAAACTGCTGTAGACAGAGCCTGTGCCAACCCATCATAAAACAGGTCATTCTCAAAATCCTTCACAAGTGACACGGCTTGTAATGAAGTCAGGTTTTATTACAGGGGTGGCATTAAGTTCATGACTACATGACTGTGCTGTCTCCACTTTCCACACACACATGAAATTAGAGAAAAGTAGGTCAGATGGTTCAGACTGCATTCTTCTCAGGATTTTTCCATAGCGAATGTGGATGTGGTAAAGAAAGAATGACCACGACAACGAAGAAACCTTTACTATAAATCCAGTTAGGGAATCAAAGTACGAGAAACACTTTTTTTACAAAATGCAAAAAGAAAAATAGAGCTGATCAGTTTTACACAGCCTAAGAGTAGGGTCTGCTGGAGCAAGATGAGACATTCGACTGCTACTCCATAAACATGGTAAGAGAAGGAAGAAAAGCTGGTCACTTGCAGAGAAAACTAGTCGCGGGTGTCTGAATATATTAGGCTAAGTATTACGCTCAGTGTCACCCGCGAATGGCTTTCTTTACCCTAGAAATACTGCTATGCAAAAAGCTCATGAAACCTTCCTATTTCTGAACTACGCTCTAAAAATCACCCTGCTGGCCAATCCACCAACCATAGCCATTATCTGATTAAAGATTCACACACAGAGCTCCTGTCTGCAACTTACTCAGGGAAAATTTGTAAATATTATATTGTTATTTATTAACTTTGGGATTTAAACAGGGGTTTGTAAAAGAGAGATTATATATGAGAAGATCTGAAAAGTTTTGTTGATTTTGTCACTTTAAATTGCAATAAAGAACAAAAATTTACAAAAACATTTTACATACATTAAAAGGTAAGTAAATTCAGTCTAACAGAAAAACCAAAATTTAATTTCAGAAAAATCACACTTTGAAAGAGATCTATTTAAAAGGCAACTAATTTCTCTGATTGTGTTAATAAGTTTAATATGACCTAGAAAAAAAAGTAGCTACCTCACTTCACTCCCCCAAAGACCTATAGAAAGCCTAATTTTTCTTAAATCCTTGAGAAATACCAAATAATTTGAAAAATAAGCTTGTACACAGTTGCCAAAATGTGTTCTAAGGAAGTCATTGAAGATATTTGTAACCTAAATGGACAACAAAATGCAAATCTAAGTATTCTTTGGTATTTTCCAAAATATACCTAGTGTTAGAATAAGACCATCCTCTGTTCAGAAATACACTTCTTAATATATAAGAAACACAGGGGACAACCAAAAAAAACTTTGAGGAAAATGACAAATTATTTTTCTTTATACACCAATTTGCTTCTTCTGGCTTCTTTTCACCTTTTTTTCAAAACTAAAGTGTATTACTTGATTTCTGATTTACTTTTTATCTTCTCTGTTCCCCAAATTAAATTAGCCAAAGGCAATGGTATATTTGACATGGTGTTTAGTGTCACAGTAACAGCACCTGATGAGTTTGTGATTTCATCATAGACTTCTGATCTTCCAGATTCATCTCTCAGATGTGCTGCAAAACACTGCTTTCATGGTATTATTATCTTTGTAAGCCTGTGAGCTATTTCACTATTACCTTGTGTCCATGAGTAAAGGTTTGAGGGATTCATTTAGCATGATTAAAACTTACATTAATTAATTTCTAGATGAGTTAATTTCATGAAAAATATTGAAGCAAGCATTACCTACTGACAAAATGTAAGAAAATGATTCCCACATCCTCAGAGGGATCAGGGAGCCCTGGCTAAAGCGGAGAAAATTCATGAAGACAGACGATGCTCAGACACATGGTTCAGTTGTGGGGCCCGCTGCGCAGAGCTATGCTGCGGGAAGAGAGTGGTATTCAGAACCCAGAGCGGAGCAGACGTGGAACAGGACCTCAAGGCTCCGGTGCAGAGAGCTGAGCCAAGCTGCCTCGCCAGCTGCTTCTCCTGGGTGGGCCCACAAGGTGGAACCACACAAAGTGGTTCCTGGTCCAATCTGTAGGTCCCATAGGTACAAGGGAAATGAGTATTTGGAGTATATTCAAAGAACACTGCACTACTGCATTCTTCTTTCTCTTTTGCTCCCAGTGATTCAAAAGGCATGATTTCTCATTAAAATGGTGCACACGAACACAGGTGCTAGCAATAATGAGACAGCTGCTCCCCTCCAATGGTGAAAGGGAAAGGACGTCATCTCAACGTCCGAATGAACAAATATCCAGGGCATGTTATATACCAGCCAGATACTGATTTCTCGCAGCTCTGAAGGCTTTCATGTTTTCTCCATTTTACAGAAGAGAAAACTAAGATTCAAGTGCCATGTGGTTTGTTCCCATTCCACCCATCCTAGCAGTCACTTGGCATCCTCCAGCTTTCTCATTGGCCTTCTCGTGTCCCTTACATTCTCTCCCTTTCTGGGAGTCAGTAACTAGCCTTATAGTGGTTTGCCATGCTAGCAATGACAACATTCGAGGAAAAACCACAGTTAAAAACACCAGCCATGGCACCACCAATATGTCTGGGAAACTTTGAAGCCATCCTAACAGTGAAGACTTTCCTGTGACATACTAGAAGAGACTCATGTTCTCCTGAAACTGTTTATCTAATACAGGTGGGAAACACATTTTACAGAACTGATACATAATTATCTTGCTCTTTATTTCATGATTCAGTAAAGACATAAAAAGCTACTACAGATTGCTTTCTGATAGAAAAAGCTTGCAGTTGAATATGCGCTGGGAGTTCCATGAAGCACATTATTAGTTCATGAAGACAAGCCAAGCATGACATCATGCACCCTCTTTGTACATAAGAACACAAGCCTATGGGAAACTATTTGGAGATGATGGTCCATCTGCTTCTGAACATTTTCCACCACGTTGCCGGAGTCACAGTGCCGAAACCAGAATAATTTTTTGCAGACACTGATAAATTTATAAGCCACATAATCCTGGCCTGACAATTTATAGCTATTCTTCTTATGCTTTGTGAAAGGCAGTGTTTTTAAGACCTCTCATTTCCCTCAGAGGAGATGCTTCAGCAGGAATCACTCATGAAACAAGTTGCAGAAATCATCTATTATTTCCCTCCAGTTCATGTACAATAGGTGTGTGGCTATGCACCGGGCTGACTGCTTCCCGACCTAACTTGCACATCTACCTCCCCACCCCTCTTCTCTTGTGTGCGCAGAGGGTGGTGATAGTAGATCTCACTGTCCCTGCCAACGAGCAGAGACACAGAAACCTCAAACAGCTTTCCTGATGCTACATAGTTGTCTGGTGGTAGAAAGATAATAAATGCTCTGGTGTTTTTGATCCCCAGCCCTCACATCTTTTTTTTCCTAAAACGAATTTTGTAGAATACTAGTGTCCTGATAAATATAAACAGGCATTTTGGTAAAAATTGGTGTTCCAGGGTCACTGTTTAATATAATTTTACTATTCCCTTTAGTCTTTCACAAGGTTCGAGAGATGCTAAAAGGTCACGGAAGTCATATAATTTTTTAAAAAGTTCAACTCACTTTCCTCAACCTGTCTGCCCATGAATATCTTGAAAATCCATCACTGTTCTATGATACACATTTTAGAAAACATCACACCATGGAAAAGGTGTAAGCATTACTTCATCTCAGGACCAAGAATTTTCAAGCGCGTGTACTTACCTTGTATTTTTTCTTCCTCACGAAGTCTAGAAAATGTTAGAGTTCCAAGAAAAGCAGTGAATAAGTGTGTAGAGACTGAGAGATAAAACTCAGGATCTAAGTATTAATCAGGAAAGGCTTAAACACATGGATGCCAGTTGGTTGAATTCATGAACAACTTTGTTGAAGCCAAAGAGGAGAGAATCTATCGAAAAGTCTTCACACATTGGAGAAAACGATGCTTAATGCATTGCAAATAGGGATAAACATTAGGCAAGAAGCCAGTGACATGGGTAAATCATTTAAATTTATAAATATGTATCAAGCATGTAGTGAGTACTCCCATCTCAGTAATGCTACAAATCTTCTCAATCGATCCTCTACAGAGTAACGTTGCTATTCAGTAATCAAGCTATTAAAATAGATATGTATCTGAAAGTCAGGCACGTAATCATAGAAAAGGTTAGTGGGAAACTAAATATGCATTCAGTCACTGCCCTCCCTGGCTTGTATATCAGTGTTGTACTAGCTGGTAGATTTCACACGCAAACCCTGATCAAATCAAAGATCCTTCCACTGGTCCTCTCTGACTTAGCTAGGTAAAAGACCAAGTTTCTTGTACTCATTTGCTAACAACTGTTTACCTGAGCTTATTTGTATCTGTAAGTTCATTAAGCATTATTTGTTTTGCTATGATTGTAGCAGTATTGTACAGAGCAGTGGGCTAGCTAGTAGAGGCAATAGACTTAGTACCATGGATCCCTTCTTACCTAAATGCATTTTGATCCTTCCCATGGGCCCATCCCAGCCATCCTAGTTAGTAAATATCTTAACTATTACCCTAGGTAGGGGAAAAACTGGCCTTGAAGCATCTAATATCCTAAAATTCTGTGATTTGATACCCAAGGACATGCATTTTCTCCTTAGTTCCTGGAGGAATTTATGAAGATGCCACCAGCCAGATGGAAATGAATAATAATTCAAATACAATTCTTGCCTTGGGAGCCTAGCCATGTGGTATAAAAAGCAAACAGCATGTCCCTGGTGCCCCCTGAGCTGTACAAATTATTCCCCTTCCAAGTCCAAATCGTCACCAGAAGGTACCAGAGGTAGCCATGTCAGTATAGTTACCATGAACTCAGATAACTTCAGAAATCAACATCAGGCTAAATATTAAATTTAGCTCATTTGGGATCAAATGAAGTAATGACTTTGGCTCTGAAATTTGAAAAAGAAATCTCCCAAATTCAACAACATTTTCAAGGTGCCAAAATAGTCTTGTTTGGGCCATTCCGGTCAACAGATAGAGCTAGATGTCCCAAGACTAAACAATCAGTGCGTTCACTGCTACTCCCAGAATGCAGTGTGGTGCTCCCAGGTGGATACAACTGCATCCAAACCCCCGCACTCCATTGCCATTCCCCACGGACCACGCACTGAGGTAGCCCAGCAGATCTCGCAGCTGTTGTGAAGTCACGCCCGAGTTCGGCCAAGATCCCAGGAGAACTGAATCGCTGTGAGTCATGGTTTCCCCAGAACTGGTAGAGATCTCCCTTTACAGCTCAGGAACAGCTTTGCTGCCAGGGAACAGACAGGTAAACTCTAATACTGAAACTTTCCTGAGAGATTGAGTTGGCACAAAGCGACTGAGATTCTTCTACTGCTTTGCTAATTTCTAGAAGATTTCCCAGTGGACAAAGAAATTGTCATTTGTCTTTCAACTTGCCCACTTAATAACCTGTCACCATTGCTCTGGGGAGTCTCGAAGAAAGATTTATAGCTCAAACCAGAACACTCTGTTTCTTTTTAAAGGAGGAAAATTCTGAGAGCTTGCTTCGGCCTACTTCTCCTGGCTTGTTCTCACTTGGGTCAAAACGTCTGTTAGAGCACGATCTTGTGTCTTTCCATTTCTGGGGTCTGGTTCCCCACGTGGTAACGATCAGTGAATGGCTGTGCGTGGCCGCTCCTGTGTTACGTGGCTGTCTGGATCACTTGTCTAGGTGCTGGTTCACCCTGCAGCCCTCGGTCCGAGTTACCCCCTCGTGAAGCCTCCCCTGGTTTAGGACACCTCTCCGAGGTCTTTGTGGCCTCTGCAGCAGGCATGTTTTTAAGATAAGGCCACAGAGTGGTGCTCTGCATGTGTTTCTTGTTTTACATTTGTTTCTGCATCTTCCTTTTTGTTTTTCTTCTTACAAGTCTGTAACAGTTCAGTACATGAGTTTAGGATCAGTTTCTGAGTCAGATCGTAACTCCTTGATCTCTAATTCTGTGGCCTTGGAAAAGCTCCTGGACTTTTCTGTGCCTCTAGTATCTCACCTGTAACACAGTGGCAATACAGAATCTACCACTCAGATCTATGACAATAATCCAATGGGGTAATGTTACAAATCCTTAGCACAGTGTCTGAGATAGCAAAGGTTCACTTTCACTGTCTCTTCTGACCTCCAGAACACAGAAATCGTATTTTACGTATCGTTCACCCATCTCGTAGTCCTAGGCAGTACCGGGGTTGGAATTCAAAATCGGGCCACCCATAAAGCAGAGTCCAGATTACCTACACAGGAAAATATAGTATACATATATACATATATAGTATACATCCAAGGAACAAAAAGTCATTAACGCTGTTTTAATAATCATGTTTCACACTCTGCCTGGTACATATGGCATCACCAGACAGGAAATGAGTGACAGAGGAGTTAAACTGGAAAAACACCAACCCAGCAGCCTTAAGCAGTTTCACTTAAAACTGAGTGATGACATCAGCCCTTGATGAAGTGAGAGGGCTCAAGGCCATCGCGCCAGGTCTCAGCCAGGAGCTCCGTCACCCACTCATGCTCTTGGTCCCTCGTCTCTTCCCCGCCTAGTGTCCCTGTCCCTGTCCCTGACACACTCATCCCTTTACCTCACTCCACTCTGCGGCCCAGCCTGTGCTTGCTCCGTCACCTGAACTCCAAACCTTCTGCCTTCCGCTGAGTTGTCTTGTGTCCCTAGGGTCTTGGGTCTCAGAGTGAGATGCCAGAACAACAAAAGCCGGAATTTCCCTCCACCCCGGGACGCTGTCACTAGAGCCAATGTTTGAAATGTATCCTAATTACCTTCATCCTGGGAACTGATGCACATACATGTAGCATCTTGATCAGTTTTGAGAGCTTGTTTGGAGGCTCTGACAGGAAATGCAGCTACTTGTAACCTTGACTGAGGAACAGTCCTCCTCGACGGGGCGGTCCTCCTCTCCCACTGAGCGTGCACGAGCTCAGGAGGGACAAACATGCAGCATCTGGGGAGCAAAGGTCACCGCCATCCAGATGAGCTGCATTAGCTCTGGGGATCAGCAGGGTGACAGCGGTGGCAGCCAGGTCACCCTCGCATCCTGGATCAGTTTTACTCCGCCTCCCTCCCCACTGTCTCTGCCCTTACACCTCCTTCCTGTCTGCACAAAGTCTGTCTCCCTGTGGCCTGTCATTTCTCTTTTATTGTGCTTGTTTAATTATTCATGCTTTGATTTTCTCATGTAAGAGAAAACCTGTAATATTAAACCTTTGTGTTTGATTTATTTCACTTGGCATTATGGTCACAAGGTGGATTCATTTTCCTAAAAAACAAAAAATGAGTTGAAAGTATCACTCTTTATGGCTGAACAGTACTGTATCGACTATAGCACATATACTGCATTTTTTTTTTTTAGCATTCATCTCTCAATGAGTATTTGGGTCACTTCCATACCTTATTGTGATTTATATTACTATAAAAATCGGTATGCATGGATCACTGTAGGGAGCAGCATGATAGCTTCATGGCTGCCGCTCCATCTCTCCCTCCTGTGGGCATCTAGTGCGTCAGCCTACATTTCCCAGGATCCTTTTGCCCCACCCAGGAAATGACAGTGACCCATCCGTAACTTCCTGCCCCCGCTTCTTTATAAGCCAGGGACACTTCCTCAATAAACGAGGTTTGATTGGAAAACTTCAACTTGCCTCCGTCTCTCTCTCTTCACCCTGCCCCCGCCCCGCTTTCCTTCCTCTAGGGGAAAACCCACGCATTGGTCCGCAGGCCGGATCAAGTGGCGCCCAGCGTGGAGCCCCAGTACGAGGAGGTCAACGAGGATCGTTCACAGAGGAAAAGCCGTGGCCACGGTAGCTGGGGGACTCTGTCCCTGTGATCTGTACAGAAGACTGCCTGACGTCTCGTCCGAATCACGGTAAGTGAACGTAATCGACATGGGTCAAGCGTTAAGTGAACACGAATTGTTCGTTGCCGGCCTTAGTAAGGCCCTCAAAGCGAGAGGGATAAAGGTTAAAACTAAAGATTTATTGCAGTATTTTCAATTTATACATAAGGTGTGCCCCTGGTTCCCTCCGGAGGGCTCCAT
>PVLA01009194.1:0-78494 GCA_004027455.1 Hydrochoerus hydrochaeris
ATTGTTCATTCAAAGTTTCAATCAGTTTCCCATGCTCATGTATTTTTTTCTCTAGTTCTTCTTTAGCTGAATTCAACAACTCCTTTACTAAACTTGTTATTTCTATCTTTACATGGGAGACTACTTCTAATTTGATTTCCTCTATAGCCTGATGCAGTTGTTTTTTTTATTTCACTGGCTATCTTTTCAGAGATTCCTGTGTGTTACTTTTGGGGTCCTCTATTTCAATGTCTCCTATACTTGCTTCTGGTGCACTTTATGTTTGAGACTGCATTTTGCTTTTCCGTTTTGTCATTTTCACTCTGCCTGGTGTTTTCTATGTGTAGGAGTGTATCACACACTCTTTTCAAACACACCAAAGTCTTACAGTTAGTTGGAGGGGGTTTTACTACTGGCCCTATTTATCCCCTGTACACCTCTATTTTAGGGGTATACTCACCACATTGATACAGTCAATCCGGTGTAGTCCAAAGTTCGCCACCTGGGAGCAAAATTCCAAATTTTCTCACACTAACTGGATCCCGCTGAGATCTTCTGATGTTCCCGGTGGCAGGGCAGGCCCACGGTGGCGGTTCGGGACAGTTTACCCCTGCTGCAGGCTTCCGCTGAGTTCCTGGTAGCAGGCCACAATGGTTGTTCTTTCAGTCAGGTACAGCAAAATGGAAGGAAATACCGAACTTATAAAAACAGAATATTGGATAGAGCAATACCATTAATCAGAACAGAGCAAAACAGTGATAAAGATATTTGCCTTCAGCTGTATTGCATAGGTTGATCCTCCTAAGAGATACCTAGATCTCTGGCTCCCATTTGCTAATGGGGTGGGGAGGCTCACAGTCACTTACCAGAGTGGTGAGCTGGATGCTTGTTTTCCCAGAGAAGGGCATTGAGTTTTATAAAGAGCAGGAAGGGAGAGGAGGGATAGGAGATTTAAAAAAATGGAATTAAGATGTATTATGTACATGTGCCAACTCCACACAATAAATATAATCATTATGTGCTGCAAACATATGCTAAGAAAAAATAATAAAATAAAATAGCAAAGATTAAACATGCTAAAACTATAAGTTTTGAAAACTCACTTGTTCTTCAATAGCCAGGTTTAAAATTGGTATTCAGTTCTTTAAGCCTTTTGTCTCTGAATACCATTCTTAGCTTGTTGCTAAAATACCTACAAAAATCAGCAGTGGAGTTGACTAAAAATAGAGGTTTATACTCCCCACTTTAGGAGGTTCTAATTTAGGAATCAGAACCAAGAACTCATATTTGTAAAGACCTCTGGAGATGATTCTGATATAAAGCCAGAGCCGGGGACTACTAATTTAGAAGACTGATGATGGGGAGAGAGCTGGGATCTGACGCAGAAAAAATGATTTTCTAGTTAAATACACAAAAATTCAGGAAAGTCCATGAGAGATTTATTGCTAGAGGCTCATTTCTCCCATATCCCAAGTGTTAGTCACAATTACAGCTAAAGAAGCAAGCCAATTGGAATTTGTGCCAGTTGGAACAATTAACTATTAAAAATACAAAAATTCAGCAAGAAAACAAATTTTCCATGCAGTTAAGGAAGTGTAAGTGCCAGAGTCACTCACGGGGACTGCTCTGTTTGATTATCGTTGGAAGTATTGCCCTGAGTGGGCAGGGGAAGTCAATTGCAAGGAGCAACCATTCCATGTAAGGATAGCTGGGAAATCGCCCGAGGAGAGACGGAATAACTGTGCCTGGGTCTCCAAGACATTGCATGTGTTGTTACCTTTTTTCTTCTAAATAAATGCACTTTTTCATACATAAAGTTACTTAATTCATATTATGTGAGGTCTAATCATTGATGTTTGTGCACTGTCACATGGGACATTCTGAATATTTTGAAATATTTTTAAGGTTCTGAGCCCATCCTTTGCTGTGGAATCTCACTTCTCCTGAGACCCTGATAGGAGCACACCTCCAGAACGGCTTTCACATCTGCCTATACCAGAAACTCCAGGATATTTTGCCATCCTCTGTTACATTTGATATGAATTTCCTGGCTGAGTCCTCAACTTATCAGTTAGTATATTTGATAAAAAAATGAGTAGACATATTTCAAGAAGAATTGATGGAAGCTGAAATAGGAGGTTCACTGAGAGTTCAAGGCCAGCCTGGGATACATAGTGAGACTGTATAAAAAAAAATTAGAAAGGTTATGCATGTTACACTGTTTTATGTTTATGATTTAACATCTCAAAAGAAGTTACCCTCACACCACTAGATAGCAGATTTTCACAGATCGTTATATTATATATATATATATATATTCATGTTTCACTTCATATGCTTAGCCTTGTTTAACGCCTGACATAAAATCATGGCAAATAATTTCTGGAGATTTTGTTTATATTAAATTTAAAATAATAAAAAGAATAATGATGATGTTAAAATCATTGGATTTAAGTCACTGGAGTCCGGTCCTTCAAATTTTCCTGGAAGTTTTCCTTTATTTCTAAGCTGACATTTTAATACAGGATAGTTATCATTAAGCTATTTTATTCTCTGTCTCGCATTTGTAGTACAAGCTAACCTGGTGAATGTTCATGAGATTAGGATATCCCTCTACTCCTTCCCTTTGCTAGTTCCACAATTAGGTGATTGGAACAGTTAGTAGATTCACAACAAATTGTTTTTCTTTTCTGTAGGAAGATTCTTTTCCATATGCACAATAATATGCATATTCTTTTCCATATTTATAATATAATATGAAACAATTTTACCAAAATATTAATTTATGAAGTTCATTGGTGAATGCTAGTATATTTCCTTAGATTTATGCATTCTAAAGTCCTTTTATTACTCACATTAACTTCCTTCTTTGTCTGAAAAATCACTTGGGTCTTCATAGGAATTACACACTGTAGTTTCTCTATAAAATATGTTCAGCTTTAGTTTTGTATTCTCCTAAGTTCTAGATATTCAGTAGAAAAATTTTTCTGAGAATTTCTCCTAGATATCTGGGATTATTTGGTTAATAGCTGGGTGACTTCCTATTACTGCTGAACACTAGCAGCTGTTGTGTAGCAGGTATACTTATGAACTGTGGTTTTGCACATTCATCAAAGATAAATAAGTATTTCTGATGTGTCAAGCAATGTGCAGGCCCTAGTGATGAGTCATCAATACTCCCTGAACTGAGTGGCCCCTTTGGTGCAATGCAATAAATGTAAATCTAACAATGCAATGGTATAAGGGATGCAAAGATTCAGTTACCCAGAGTTCGCTGATCAAGTATGCAGTAGGCACCAGATACTGAATTAGGCCCGGAGGAAATGGACCAATCCTTCTCAATGTGGGCCATTTTTACATAATCATTTCTAACAAACATAAGTGAGTCTGCCTGACCTCCAAGGCAATGGAGTTCATAAAGAGGAAATCTACTTTCCCTTGGTTTTCTAATCCTTTCTGCTAAGGCTTTTACCAAATTGTAACTGTCCTCAGACAATCCCTGCAGTCTTCTTTAGATACAGAGTACGCCAGAAAAGGAGACAGAGGGAATCTTTAGGGACAGAGAGAAAACATTCAAAATAGACATGCAGCTCTAAAAATTACAGTAGGTATGGCAAATGCAAGTATAAAGGCAAAATATGAAAATAGAGATATACAACATAGCTAGCTGTGTTATTTTGTGAAATTAATGCTTAAGCTGGAAATTGAGTTTTCTTCAGGCTTCTCAAAAAATGTACTTAAGTGAACGGTGATAAAAATATGGCTCAATAAATTTTCAGAAGAGCCTGTGCCTGTATATTAGGGCTCAGGTCAGAACCAGAACACTCATCACCCCAGCCTGCTCTGCATCGTCTGCCCCTGCTGCTCTCTTTATGCATAACCATGATCATGGTCCTGACACCAGAGATGAGTTGTGCCTGTGTTTTGAATTTTGTATTAGGTGAATTACACAGTATGCGTTTTTTTGGCCTGGCTTGATTTGTTTAACATCCTTTGTGAGAATTACCATACTATGGTATAAGTAATTGCAGTCTGCTGTAGTTTTGTTATGTAACACAGTCTGTGGTGTGAACATACAACGATTTATCCATTCTATGCTAATGGTACTTGTGAGATTCCTAATTTTTCCATGTTACAAAGAGCCCAGCTAAGAACATTTGGATTTGGAACAACAGCTAGGAAATGGCATCTGCCAGGCACACAGGGAGGTGTGGTTTTCCTGGAAAGGACGTAACATGAACGTCAAGGCAGGGGCGTGAAGCAGCACAGAGGCTCGAGCACCTCCACAAAGCAGGGTGTCCCTGGCACATGTGCAGGGCCTGCACTCAGAAAAGGCAGGACCTGAGCCTGCAATAGCAGGCAGGGTCCACATTCTGACATCTTCAGCAAGGGGTGGGAAATAGGCTTCTGTGAAATAGCTGAACCTGTTGAAGAATCTAGAAAAATCACCCTGGTAGTGGTATTGATGATGCAAAGGAGTGGGAATCAGAAAGGAATCAAAAGGTCAGTATGATCCAACTTAGTTAACTGTGATGCAACTCTTTTTTTCTGAGATAGGTCTTGCTGTGTATTCCAAGCTGGCTTTGAACTCACTATGGAGCCCAGGCTAGCCTCAGACATGTGGCAATCCTCCTGCCTCAGCCTCCCAAGTGCTAGGATTACAGATGCATGCTTGAAATGTTTAAATAATAGAATTTTCCTAATCTTTAGAAATATTATCCTTAGGAGTGTTGCATTATTTTTCTTCAATTTTTGAAACACCTTTCCTTTTAGGCCAGGGTGCATTCTCTCAGGTTTTTAATGCAACCATCAGTAAATGTCATTTCTGCTTCAGGACGTAGACATGCAAATTTCACTATCGTTCTCTTTATGTGTTTGCTTTTATGGAAATCTGGCTTGACCCATGTATACTTTTTGCAGATGGGTAACCTAATCAGATCAGAAAGTCCTGTCCCACAATAAAAGGCAGTGGCTTCCCTTTTTCAGAGGCCACAGGATAGTAATGGTGCTGGCTGAAGCTGACTGAAAAAAGTCTCTGTAAGTCACATGAGGGAAGTGGTTTCCATAATAATTTTGATGCAGTCAGCAGAGAGAATCATTGATGTTGCCCCCACTGTGTGTAACTTTACTCTGTTGGAAAATAACACTAATATGAGGATTTGTCTGGAAGTGATGAAGTACCAGGTTCTTGCCTCACACCGGCATATGTTTCAGGGGAAGCACTGGTGAAATATACTGGGAAGAATGCAAAATATGACACTGACTCTAGAGGTGGAGAGAAAGAGACAGAGAGAGAGAGAGTGGGAGACACAGAGACAGAGACAGACAGAGACAGAGAGCCAGGGAAAGCAGAGAGAACTTGAGGAGTATGTGTAGAATATCATTCCAAATAAAGTACTGCTGGTAGAACCAAAACCAGTTAATGTTATTTTTCAAGTCAACACTGAACTAGACTAAAATTGTCACTAAATTTTAGAGAAATAGCAATCCATGCAATCAAGTCAGACAGAAAAGAGAACAAATGTTTTGGTAGCACAAAACTGATACATGACCTTGGACTTTCATCCTATTAAGTAATTTCATGGTTGTGTTAGGTATGGAGCCTATCACTAGACAGAAACTTACAGTCCATTAAAAGTTATGCTGTAACACATGTTCTTTAAAAGTCACAGTACTTACTTTGCAATGTGATGGTACCTGAAAAAGTAGCGGTTTAATAGGCTCTGGGGCTCAATAAATAGCCCAGATCAAAGCTTGACAGCTCAACACAACCAGTACAATTAAGGCAATAAGTGTTTTGAGTCTAACTATGACTTAGTCCCAGCCTTAAAGTGTAAATAGATGTCAGTTGTTCAGAGCTGACACTAATTCAAAGATATTAACAAAAATGAGTAGCAGGTTTCATTTTTGCTTTTGGTACATCTTTGCCTTTCTGTTAAGTAATTGCACAGAGTATCAGCAGAGATCATACCTCTCCCTTCCCCCATTCCTCACCACAGGAAACTCAGATTGACATACAACTTGGGAATTCTGCAAGCGCAAACAAAAAGACAAGATCCCCAAAGAATGGAAAACTGCAGCATACTGAGACTTTAGGAAACGTTACAGACGTAGCTGGAGCAAGTGACCACAGGAAGTTAGATCATGGCAAATCCACTAAGTGCTTAAATTTCACTTCTTTTTAACAACTTAATGCATTTCCTCCATCTGTTTTAATTTTGGTTATGTCTACATATCAATTACATTGCAGAGGGAAATAATAATATTTCTAAATAATTTTAATCATAACCAAATCAATTATTTTTTAAATAAATGCCTATTGCAAGGTGACTTAGTTTCAAGTATGAACAAAAAACATACACTATTCAGTTCATAATCCCATGATCTAGTAATACTCACAATAGTCATATGAGCTGATGATCTTCCACTTTCAGGTAAAAGAATGAAGTCTAAAAATTCGGTCAAATGTTCATTAAAAGGATATACATCAAAGAGCTGGGTGTGGTAATACAAATCTGTAATCCCAGAACTCTGGAGACTGAGGCAGGAAGATTGCTAGGAGTTTGAGACCAGATTAAGCTACAAGGTGAGTTAAAGTCCATCCTGAATTACATAGCAAGACCCTGTCTCAAATGAGGAAATAAACCAGCTAAATGACTAGCTAAATGGAAAAGACATACTTCTAAGAAATGACAGAACAGAAATGCGTATACAGTTTCATTAAAGACCAAGGACATCAGTTTTGTACCATACCATTCCGCTTTCTTTTGGCCTCAGACCTTTTTGTAAAAATATTTTATGTCTTGACTTTTTAAATTCATATCCTGTCATTAGAACTGAGAGAGTTCATGAACTTGCAAAAATTGTGTTTGTTTCTTTTTTTTACAAACAGTCATATATAGCAAGTCCATAGAATTCGGAGACCTACTGACCCGTCTGCAAACCTTGCTGTAGCATGTTCGGCCCACCTTACACAGATGCACATAGGTAACCATTTAAAAATTGTTAAAAAATATTTTATAAGAAGAAAATATTTCAGGATCTTAGAGGGAGCACATCAATGAAAGTTCCTGGAAGGAGATCAAATTTGGGTCAGGTTTAGTTCAGATTTGGAAAGGTACATGGAGTAAGAGGAGATAAGTGAAATGAAGAATAAAAGGCAAGAAAGAAGAGGAAGCACGTAACCTTTTAAGAAGCAGTAAAATACTTAGCTTGGAAATAAAGAATGATGCACATATGTAGAATGTGACCTAAAGGGCTCTATAAGAGGACCTCCTAATTTTCTGAGAAAATTAAGTTCTTATTCTATATTCTCATAACATTTTAACATGTTTCTATTGTGGTATTTAATGTTTTTCACTAGGATTATTTGTTCGTGATAGTTTGTTGACTATGTCTATGGCATAAATCTCATAGTAGGAGAGCAAAAAATGATTGACTGACCCTTATTCTTCAGCTGTGAGCTCTTAGAGCAAGGCATACATGTCTTACTTGGCTTTATATCTCCATCCCTGAGTCAATGTCCATAAAGTCTCAAAAACATTTATGAAAATGATCTGTTCAGTCTGACTGCATGTGGTCTTTAAGATTCCACTGTCCTTCCCTACACACTTTTTCTCTTTTCATGTTTTGAAGGCTTTCCTAATTATTAGCAAAAAAAAAAAAAAAAAAAAAAAATTGCAGCAACTACTCACAAGCTAGGTAACCTTTCCTTTTGTACCAGGAGCTCCTAGGACACAAGGGTGCTATTTGTAATGGTGAAGTAGAACCAGCTCATTTTTGATTCTGAGAGTCAGTTATTAAATGATAAGGAATTTTGCAAGCCATTTGTTAAACATAATCATTAAACATAAAATATATTTAATCATAAAATTAAATACATTTTAAAACTCATCATTCCCTAATCATTTACTATAGATTACTATTAGCAGTGTTCTCTCAACTATTGATGCTAATTATAACTGTACCATGGAACTCGTATATTAGTACCAGCTACTGTGCTTCTCTTCCAAACTCTAGCTATGTTACATAGGTCACTTGAAACTGGCAAACATAACAGAATACAATTTGGTTCATCATTTTGCTGGTGGTCTAGACTAGAGATTAGTAAACTTTTTTTATAAAGAGTCAGATAGTAAATATTTTACATTTTCTAGGTCATCTCTAGCACAGCTTCTCAATAGTGTAGTTGTACCTTGTACCATAGACAATGTGGAAACAAATGGGTGTCCTGACATTGAAATAGAACATGTTTTTATAGATATAAGGAAGGTTAAAGCTGTGGAGTACATTTGTTTGTAATTTGAAAATCCTTGATCTAGGCTAAAAAGCAGTTCAACCATGCAGATTAAATTTAAAATTGTTTCATAGCTGTTATGTTGTGAGTAGTACCAAAAATTGAGGAAATATTTATTATTCTCTTATTCTAAAACTACTGTATATTTCAACAACAAAGCTACTCATGTAGCTGGTGGATGAATGAACTTCCAGTATATCTTTTCATTATTTCATCTTATTTGGTTATGTCTATAAAATATAAATAAACATTCATATCAGAAACACACTCCTTTGTCAGTTGTTACCAAAAATTGGTTATAGTACAAAAGATCAACCAAAAGTCATGAAAGTGTGTCTTTGAGGTCAATTGATTGTATGAAATTTACAATAAAAAGTTGCATATTTTGTAATGATTTATAAATTATATACCACATATTCTTTACATCAGCAACAGTAATGTATATGTGGGCATATTTTCCACTAGATTGCAGATTGTCCAGAATTCACCAGTGCACACTGGTACTATAGTACCACCCTGCACATTAACTTCCAATTTTGTATATACATATATTCTTATGACTTAAAAATATGATCACAACTCTATTATTTCTTTGGTAACAGAGCCTAGGACACAATTGAGTTTTGCATAACTCAATAAATACATGATTTAAAAAGTACTTATATTAATCATCATAATGGAAATTATACACAAAATTATACCAGACAATACTAAAGACTTTAATGCACACAGAGTTATCACAACAACTCATGAAATAGTATCCTCACTTTTCAGTTGAGGATACTGAGGAATTTTGGATTTTTGTGCACAAAGTGTCCTCTGAAGAATATCCTATGTCATTCCAGACAGCTCTTGCTCTAGGCTCCTGGTCTAAAGACTTAACTAAGATGTGTCCTAAAGGCCGGTGTCCCTGCTTGTCAGCGTGGAAGACTGTTACAACTTGTGGTTTCAAGATGCTATTTGGGATTGGAAGAGAGAGACTGTGTAGCCAACCTACTTTCTCAAGTCCAGGTTATCAGGGCCCTGTGAATTATGGTTTTATATCCTAGACAAGATAAATGCTATTTTGCCTTTTCTTTTCCTTGGTTTTCAGCTGTAATTTAATTTATGTTACTTTGAATGTAGGATTTAGTTATGATTTTTTTTGGTCCAATGGCCTCACCTGAACTTCGATCTCAAATCAATATCCAAAGGACAAGTTTTTTGAGCTCAAACCTATGCTTAATTCAGATATTCTGTGGGAAATTAAATTCAGAGGAGAATTTAAAATGTTTATGAAATGTCTAAAATCCCTAAATAAATCTCCTCTCTAGACAAGCTTTATTGCTATTCGGTCTGCCAACAATTAATCCCTTCGTCTTTTACCCCATGGAAGCACAGCTAGCATGATTTAGCTTTAGTCTCCTACGCGCTCTCCCGGACTGGGAGAAAAACACAGGCAGCTTTCTGGAATGGGATGGCCCTGATGCACCCGATTGCTCTGCTTTAACAACTCATTATCCCTGCCAGAGAACACATTTGTTATTTGTTTAAAATATCTAAGATTAAATGATTACACAGTAGGTTGGAACTCCAATGTGGTTTTCAGGAAGAAAACACAATAGTTGAAGAAAAGTCCTCACTGTATATAGAAGGTAGGAAAAGAGAAAATGCCACAGACTGCTACTCAGTCTCAGGACTCAAACATGTCTTCTGTTGAGCATTTGTCCAGCATGCTTAGCTCAGAGTCCTCACCGCCTCTGACCAGGTTCCCTGGGAAGATTTTGCAGATGGTCCAAGGAAACCTTGGCCATGGTCCTTTAGCTCCATTGCACCGGAAACAAGAGTACAGTCTGGCATTTACCACATCATACTGCTTCAGTTTTTTGCCTATTGTTCTATCTATGAAGGACTTGGGAGGAAGAATAATGCCCTGGTTATCTTCACAGTGTCTGGGTGCCTGGTTAATGCTCCATAAAAACATTATTGACTAGATGCATAAAAGTAAATTAGGGAACTCCTGAGAGGGTTGAGTAACCCCTTAGCAGTTTTATGTCTTTTAAAAAGGTAAACATGTTATCCAATAGTTCTGAGAGACTGAAGAGTCAGAAAGAAATAAAACTATTTTTCTGGTGAAAAACATAAGGAGGTTTTGCGTCACAAGAATGGAAGGTGAAAGTTTCAAAAATAAACTTTCAAGCATGGTGCAAAGTCTAAATTTGAGTCTAAATTATGCAAAGACTCAGTAAACTTAGGAGATCACAGGAAGCATAGTTTTGGTAATTAATAGATCATAAAATTACCTACAGATGTAAGAAGCTTGGCTTAAAAAAGAGTATTCAGTTTTTCAACTTTAGAGCAAATAATGAGATATTTTATTTTGGTTTTCTAAGTCAGCAAGAGGATTAAAATTATAATAATTAGAATGATTCCATGAGACCATCTTAGGTCAAAATTAGTATTTGATCTTATCAACAAAAATTGACATATTTGATTACTATGCCCTGTTGTTACCACTCTTGTTAGCTATCTAACATAGGTCAGGCATAAAGAGAAAAGGACTAGGAAAGTGAAGATCTGTGTAAGGCAGTCATTCTCTATGTGTGTTATATGGAAAATCAACTGAGCAATTTTTAATAATACAAATGTTCTGGTCACAAGCCATACATTTATATTAGACTTTCAGAACCGGAACCTCAGGCATTTATATTTTGGGCAGTTCCTTGGCTGACTATATAATATGTGACATATTATAGTTGAAAATGACTTCACTAGTGAGTCTTAGAATATTTAGTGGGTCATAGAAATACATAAGACTGTATTCTTCATCTAATAGAGGTAGGATTTTTTGTAACTCTCTTATTGCTGTGTGTGTGTGTGTGTGCGCGCGCGCTCACAGTTACAATGTAAAATATAACTGATTTGGGTGCATGAGATTCCATCATCAAGAGTCCTAACAGGCAGAGGCAGCGCGGGAATCACAGGTAGGGCAGCCTTCTCATTACCTTCTCCATTCTACTTAGGACTGGCATTATCGAATCAGTCATACTTTAGAAAGTCAGACTCACAGAACTGGGAGAATCTTACCTTCACTTCAGAAATGACAAATTTTCCCAAGACAAAGGACCTATCTCAAACTGGTGGTATGGGAGAAAATCTGCGTCTCAGGGGAAAACTAGAGTCTACACAGCCCACTGTTCCAGGGTATCTATGGCAATTCCATGAAAACTATTTTATGGCTGAAAATTATAAAAAGCTAACAGAGTATTTCTAATCAGTAGACTTCACAATTCTGTCTTGTTTAGTCAAGGTCCAGTTGACTTCTCTTCTCAAGAAGAGCAGTTGGTACTGTCTTCCCATGCTTGTCCACTTCAGCAATCTTTTATGTGACTTAAAGTCATACTTTTTTAACCTCTTCTGTGTAGTTCTAACATTTGAGGTAAGTAAAATCTGTAATATATGTCAACTTTTCATTTTTATAGAAGTTGTATCCTGTGCTCTTTTGAAAATTAACTTTTGACAGCCATGATTATTTCTTCAGAATATGGCGGATTGTTTTACTTTGTGTTCCCTTCTTTCCACATTGCTGCCACTTACTGATTCCAAACTATTCTTGTAACCTGCCATATTCCAGTCAAACAAGATGCAAGCTCACCACAGATGCTGGGTCTGGATCTAATGCAAGAAAATGGTGCCCAGATTTAAGGTTAAGTAATCCACTATTTAGCATGTCTGTGATTTCATTGAAGATCATCTTATAGAGAAAACTAGCAAACTGCTGAATTCATGAATTTGTCTATTTTTTCTGAACAGATTCAACTGTCAGTATACTTTTCTAGTCATGTGCTGTACTCATTCTAGCAAACATTTGAAAAAGACTTCCTTTTCTCATATCATGATGAAAGAGATACACTGAAAAACTTCCCTCTATAAAATTGCAAGAAATTACCAGAAAAATAAAACAAACATCCTTTTAATACATAGCTAATCTTAAAAGAAAATGGCACTAATGGTGCTAAAACAGCCATTTACATGCAAATTAAGGAATCTATAAACATACATAATACCCTTTGCAAAAAAATAATTCAAGATGAATCATAGACCTAAATGCAAAATGCAAAACTGCAGAACTTTTAGAAGATAACACATAACTAGATAACTCAAAATGTGATAACATTTTAGATACAGTATCAAAGACATAATCAGTGGAAGAAAACAGATAAACTGGAGTTCACTAAAATTAAAAACTGGTTTGCAAAAGACTGTCAAAACAATGAGAAGACAGGCTACTGACCGGATGACAATATTGCAAACAAATACAATTCAGAGTTGTCATCCAAACCATAAAAGAAACTTAAATCTCAACGAAAAGGAAAAAAAATCATTAAAAATGGAAAATATCTAAAAAAGGAGATATTTAGATGGCAAATAAGTGCATAAAAGATGCATAACTTCATATTTCACTAGGGAATTGCAAATAAAACAACAGTGAGATACCACTGCACATCTATTAGAATGGTCCAGATCCCAAACTCTAACATATCTCAATGCTGAAAACAATGCAGAACAATACAAAGTCTCATTCACTGCTGATAAGTCAAAACAGCCATTTACTTTGCAAGGCAGTTGTTTATTTCCATATAATCCAGAAATCTCATTACTTGATATTTACCCAAATGAATTAAAAACTTATGTCAATAAGGAACATGGCATAAATCTGTATAGCAGCTTTATTCATAGTTGTCAAAATTTGAAAGCAACCAATATGCCCTCCAGTAAGTTATAGTAACTGACATGTCTCTTAGTTGGTGAATGAATTGGTGTGCTCAGACAATGGAATATTATTTAGCATTAAAAAGAAATGATGTCAATCCTTGAAAAGACATGTAGGAAATGTAAAATAAGCATTACCAAGTGGGAAAAAAAGCCAGTCATAAAATCTCAAAGGATTCCAACTATTTTATGTTATGGGAAACACAAAACTAGAGATCAGTGATCCCCAAAAGATTAGTGTGAGGGTTTAGGGAAGAAAGGGGAACGTGTGAAAATTTGCTAACCTTTTCACCCAATTAAGCTATAAATCTAAGTCTGATCAGCAGATGCAAAAGATTCGACAGAAGCTGCAGACTAAACAGGCTGCCATGGAGAAGTCTGAAAAGGCTAAGCAACTAAGAGCACGTAGAAAACACAGAAAGGTGCTGAAAACTGAGGTTCTTGAGAAGAGGCACCGGGGAAATCACATGTGACAAATGCCCGCGAGCAACGTCAGAAAGGCTTCTCTGATAAACTGGATTGCCACGAGGGAGATCAGAAACCTGATGCCCAGGGCACAATGGCAGGAGCTAAAGGTCAGCAGACGAAGAGGGGGCCCGGTGCCAAACGATGATACAAAACCCCGAAGTTCTGCTTTACCGGGAAGAAGAAAGGCTCCAAGTGAAAACCTGCGGGAGCTGTGATGATGTATCCCGCTTCCGGGCGGAGACAGCTCATGGGAAAGGCCTTAGGAGGCCTGGAAAGAGAGGGTCAAACGAGAGATCTGGAAAGCGAACAAGAGAAAAGATGAATAGAATCTGTTAATAGCATCTTTTTTATAGGAAAAACAAGAAAAAGGGAAGAAGACTTGAAATCTCACAGTACAATTGGACCCTCTCTTGTCCTTTTCTTTTTCATTGAAAAAATTCTTTGAATAAATTAAAAAATATTAATGAAATGTGTACCCTTGGTTAAAAAACTCAGAACTGAAAGATTTAGAAGTACTTTCTTTGCATATTAAACAATTTTTTATTTATTAATAAAAAAGAGAATATAAAAAATTAAATTGATGTTAAATAATCTTCCCACAAAGAAAACACGAGTTCTAGGCAATTTAAAAAGACACATATGTTCAAAGCCTGAAATGGCACATAATTTTAATTTTGCATAAAATGTCTCAGCATGGAAAATGAAAGAACACTTTATAACTTATTTTATGAGTATCACAAGATTGACAAAAACTTCAGAGAATAAAAACTATCACCCATTCAGCCTGGACACTATGAACCTAAACCATACCTCTGGATCCATGGTAACGTGACTTTATGCTACCCCTGTCTTCACTGGCATAAGATTTTTCTTCCAAGAATAACCTATCCAGGTAAACGATTTTCTGATTCTTCATTATAGAAATTTCCTGAACAACCTGGTAACGCCTCAATGATAAATATCAGCAGTCAAGTTATACCTAAGATTGTTTCAGTACCTTCCCATCTTTCCAACAGTCTTGAATTACTATATCTTCAGGGTAACCCTATCCTAATCAACCCCTCTTTCTCTGAAAACTCTGCCTTAAATAAAACTTCCAATTCCATAAATCTTGGCTGGCCCTCCTCTCTTAGAAGATACTGATAAAGATTTGCACAAGTGAAATTACCTTACTGCTATGAATTATTATCAAAAAGTCACATTGGAAATATTTAGAGAGTCACCTTTTGATCTTTCAAAAAGCATTAGAAAAGAAAAATTATAGGTCAATCTTATTTAGGAAGATAGGTGAAAAATTAGTTTAAAAAATCATATAGAATATGTACAGATGCTCCTTAACATAGGCTAAGGCTATATCCTGATAATACCATGGTAAATTGAAAATATTAAAAATAAAAATTACATTTAATTAGGCTAATTTACGGAATATTGTGGCTTCATCACACAGTGCAGTAGAAAGTATTGGCTGTTTCTTTTCTGATTATGTGAGTGACTGGAAGCTGTAGCTTGCTGCCCAGCATCCACTGCAGTAATGCTTCCAATAGAAATTGTATTTTGAATTTTGATTTTGGGTGCTGGGCAGTGGAAGCAAGCTGCAGTTTCCAGGCAGTCATGATCCTGATGGTGAACAACAGAATTCTATAGCAAGTATACTGCATTGCTAAGCTCTAGTGTTCAGCAGATGTGGTATGTTTAATGAATTTTTGACTTATGATGTTTTCAACACATGATGGAATTATCAAGACCAATCCCATTATGAACTGAGGAGTGCATATGTATGGATCTATTTCTGGACTTTCAGTTCTGTTATGGTTTGTGTCTAGATATCCCCTCAAAACCTCATGTGGTCAGAGAGTTTTTTCAGAAGTGGCTGAATCTAGACTGTGTGATTGATTCTGGGATTGATGGTGCTGGGGTTAAGGCTGAGTGATTGCTGGATCATTCCATTGATTGGATTGGCACCACCCAAATCCCAGCAATCTGGATAAAATAAAAGGGGCAGAAAGAGGCTTGATCCCCTTGCTGCTTTTGCTATCTTCTGCTGCCATGAACAGATATCCCTATGCCATGCCACCCTGCCTTAGAGTAAGCTGATTATGGTTTGAAACCTCCACAAACTGTGAGCTAAATAAATCTTCCCTCCTTTAAACTTTGTATGTTGAGTATTTTGTCCCAGTAACAAGAGAAAAGTAACTAACACAAGTTCTATTGCATTTTCCTATTTTTCTATCCTGACAACATACCACACTGTTCTTATTACTATAGCTTTGTAGTAAGCTTTTAATCAGATACCATAATTCTTCCCATTTTCCTCCTAAAAGGATTGACCTGTTTAGGAAGAAAGGACAAATGTTCATCTATTTGACTTTCTAAAGTGGATAAAATATTTTAATGTACTACATTTAACTACCAAAATAGCATTCAGTTGAAATAAAAGGTGTGACATTTAAGTCATAAGGGAAAGTAAAAAATATTTTTATTTTATCCAAAATAATTCAAGAAAAGGTTTAAAATATAAAGCATAGAAAAAGTTTATAAGGCACAAAATGAGACTGTATAAGTTAATCCAAGTATATCACTAAATTATAGAATATGTGAACTGAACTGAGTCTGTCCAGTAAGATAGACAGTGCTGGACTGCAGCATTGGACTGTGTGACAAGGATTGTGTGTGGCACGTGGGGTAGAAGAAGGAGCTTCCAGTAAAGCAAGTAGTCAGGCATATGACTACTCAGTCATTAGTACAGAGGTGTATTTGGCTGAGAACATCACGGGGAGTTACAGAGCACTGCCAAGATGGATATGATTCTCTGGAAAGTCACATGTCTTAGGGAATAGTTGAATTGTAATGAACAGCCTCAGCAAAATGACAGAAGAGGAAAACAACCTGATTTAAGAATACTGAGGAACTTCACACTGGCAGAGGGTTGCAAGTCTGGCATGTAAGTTTTGATGGGCAATGAACTATTCATCTCTTCTACTGACATGTAAGAAATTGATTTCATTCTCCAGAATTTTGAAAGCATTGCCTGAGTGAAATCAATCCATAGTGGAAACCACTAGTGATTGCTAAATAAGGGCTTTGATCTTGAAATACTCCTGTGCTTCAAGGCATTAGTATAATGCACATGGATTCATAAATCTAGATTTGCAAGTTCAGTGGAATGTGATGATTCACATCTATATTATACATAATTGTTAGGACTGAACCAACCTTTTACCTTCTCCATGAATTTCCCTGAAAGAATGTTTTTTCCTCTGTGCTGTTAGTATATTTACCTTTGGTTTAAGACATTTTTAGTTTTTTACCTTATTCTTCTTACTTATACCCCTACATTTCTGCCATTTCTTGGAAGACAGAGCAACGTCATTTTTTTTTTTTTTTGGTTACAGTCCACTGCATATCATGGGCTAGAACTTTGAATAAAATGATAGAATGTGTGCTATACTTTATTCTTTTAAAATGGTGTTTTGCTCAAAGTCATTCATAATAAATTAGATCATACTCTCATATGAATGTTAATGGTTTTTTATTCTCCAAAGTAAATAAAAAGAAAAGTTAAAGTAAGGCTGTCAGTATTCTGTTTGAAGTCCTATGAGTTTAAATAACATCTCAAGTTAGCATGAATAAAATTCACTAGCAGAGACTTCTGAAAAGCTGGCCATGGTGTTGTATGATCTTATCATCTCAGAAAGTGCTACTGGTGCCTGGTGAGTCTCTCCTAGTTGCTCCTACCAGGTATGACACCAGCAATGGAAGCCAGGAAGCCAGTGGAATCCTTCCACGTAAGCACTTGGAGACCCTGAGCGTATCTTCATCTCATCCTTCTGTATTTCCTACTGCCCAAGAAACAAATTTTTTTCTGTGACTTTTTAATTCCTTTTGTTCTTCAGTTATGCCTTAGGTTAGATTTATAATACTGCTAAATCTTTAATACTTTTAATGAATTTCTTCCCTCTTTTTTATTTTCTATTAACTAGCTTCTTCTATTAATCCAACAATTAATTAGTGGAAAAGTAAAGACAGGCAGAGTTCATCTTCTACATTAGGTGTTGTACTATATACTTGTGACTTTTTGTTTGGTGCCAGGGATCAAACTCATGACCTCGCACCTGCCATACTGGCCCTGTGCCACTGAGCTATATCCCTGGCCAACTGTACCATATACTTATATTTCCATTAATCTCCTCAAAAGTCTTGCAATAATAATAGCATTAATATTAAAAATAAAAGCTAACATTTATTGACATCTACCTGGAATATTTAATTTGATTTTCACATCAACCTTAGAAGTAGGCATATTACTTACCTCATTCTGCAAATAAGACATAGTGAAGCTTGGAGGAGTTAGGGACATTTCTAAAAAATTATGTCACTAAGACTTGAACTCTTATTAATCTTCCCAGTGTCTATGCTTTTGACCATGATGCAGTGCTATCTACTTATAAACTGGAAAGCATAACCTATATTTCACAAATGAGACAGAGGTACAAAATGTGCTCAGATAACACATTTAATATAGAAGTGCTAGGATTTAAAACCACTTTAAATACAGTTTGTGTTTAACTCCAAAATTTGCTTCCTATCTGATTGATGTAAAGAATAAGTTTCAAGTTGGTATATGTTAAAGCCAACTGTCTATTTTCCATTCAGGGTCTAGATGTGGGACTAGTTTTGATAAGTTGTCCCATAGAGGCAGAGACCATAAAGAGACCAAATAAAAATGAGTTATGACAATTCTTCATTTGGACAGAAAGACTTGTCTGGTTCAGACACACAAAAACAGCTTAGATGGGTTAGTAAGGAGCATAAGCTTTATGCTCCAAATTTGTCTTCCCTCACTTTATTCAAGATTCTTTTTAGAAGAGAGAAGAAATAGTTGTTTGTTTTTGTTTTTGTGTGGTTTGGGGACTGTGCCTAGGTCCCTTGCGCTGAGCAGCAGTCCTTTTTCTGCATTTTGTTTTCACCAAGTTGCTCATACTGGGTTCAAACTTATAATCTTTCTGCCTCCGTCTCCCCAAGTACTGAGGTTATAGGTGTGCGTTTCCACCCAGCTTCTGTATTTCAATTTTGGATTTCTTTTTTCATACTGGTTTCTAAACTGTGGCCTAACCAAGATCATGGGAGAACATACGGCATAGCAAAAAGAACTTGGGTTCTTATCAAACAGTCCAACAATGTAGCACTGTCTATAATCTGCTCTAGACTCTTGTTACTCGCAGTGTGGTCCTAGTGTTAGCAGACAGTGGAATGGCCAGGGGGTTCCAGCCTCTTGGCTCATTCAAAGATTGGCAGAGGGGACAACCAGTGAACATAAACGCTTAACATTTATTGAAGGTTAAAGAAGAAAAGAAGTAAATAGAAAAGAAGTATACTTAAAAGTTGAAGAGAAGAGACAATATGCTCTGCACACAGAACAGGTCAATCGAAGACTAAGAAGACAATGATTCTCAGGCCCAATGGCCGCTATTTTTTATATCCTTCATCTGATGTCTGATTTGGGCCTTTGGAAACTGTTATGTGCTGTGATCTGAAAGCTCCCTGTGTTTCTCAGGTCAGCCTCTTCAGTGACTCACAGTCACACCCTGTTGTCCAACCTTCTGCCCATCCCCTTAATCTCCTACTTCACTAGTACCAGAGCATGGGCAGCATCTAGGAGCATATTAGAAATGCAAATTTTTCAAGTCCTTGTCTAGGCATATGGACTCAAAATCTGCATTTTAACAGGATCCTTATGATTTGTAGACACACTGAAGTTTCAGAATTTTCAAGCATGCTACCACTACTGCAACTCTGTCTCCTTTTTTGTAAAATGGGTAGCATTAGAAAAATATTTTAGAGAGTGCTAATAAGTGCGAAGAGCCTAGTAAAGAACACTCACGGTAGCTATTTAACTGACAAGATCTGTTATAATTTTGTGGTTATTATTATCATTCCAAATTTTTGTAGATTTTATTCTGTACTTTGAAAAGTTTATCTCTCTTGCTTTGCTTTACTTTTTTTTATTAGCATGTAAATATTTTGGAATTTTTTTCCCTTCAGGAAAATAAGGAGAAAAAATCCTTCTTATGATCCTAAATTGTTTTCTCTGTAGTGACATTTCATCCTCTCTTTTAACTCAAATCTTCAAAGAGCTGTATGGACATATGATCCCTGTTTTTGTCCTTACTTTCCCTTGTGCCTTCTCCAAACAGGTTTTTGCACCCAGTCGAAACCAAAATAACTTCCCATAGATGTGAGTAACTACCATGTTACAAAATCCAGAGGCCATTTTTCCATTGTTCATTCCAGGATATTTTACTTAGCTGATTATCCTCACTTGTTATTCCTTCTCAGTTTCTTTCGCTGGTGCTTTTTATCTTTTTTACTAGTAAATCTGACATGTTGCAAGATGCTATATTTCAGTGATATTTTTTCTTTATCTGCAACCACTTCTTGGTGACCTCATAAATCTAATAATGTTAGTATCATCTATTAGGGGATGACTTCTAAATTATACCTGTAGTCTGAATCTTTCTTCTAAGCAATATGCCTGGGTATAAACTATCTACTTGGTATCTCCTGCAGTCTGCATAGCTCTCTCCCTGGTTTCCATAGCTTGATCACTGACTTCTTTCACCTCATTACTCAAAAAGTCAATTTCTCAGTAAAATGCCCCCAGACATTCTAAAATTCAAACTCCCCACCCTAGATACCCACAAAAAAAGTCACAGCTTCCTTTTCTGTTTTATTTTTTCTTTTTTAGTATTTATCATCTACTATGCTATATATTTTAATTTAAATGTAATATGGACTAGGCCAAAAAAATCTGTTTTCCTTGTTCTCTATTACATTCTGAGTATCTAGAAAGTGCATGGCACATAATTGCTGCCCAATATCACTAAACGAGGGCAGTCCATTTTATAGTGGAAGGACCATAGGTTCAGGATTATTTCTAAGGCCACAGAAGCTTTTCCACTGCAAAGCTATGAACTGAGTATTAGTTTGACACCAAATCTCATACGTATCCACAGGATCATATTCTGCCTCTGTCTGAAAGAGTTTTGCATGGTCACTTTTATCCTTAAGCTTTCATTTTTGTAAATGTTATGCTATGGGGAATCTAGTTGGGTAGGGCTCTAGAATCTGTTGAGCAGGACTTTCTCTGGAAAGATATGGAAACTACACATGGTCGCGCGCTGGAAAGTGTCTGGAGGACAATTTGTCCCAGGCATTGTGTACCCAAATGGTCCATTTTAGAAAGCTCGAATCAGAGAAAAAAGGGAAATGTGTAAGACTTCCGCTTCACTTCTTTCTGTCACCTCATTTCTAGTTTCTCTTCGTTAACAGTTCTAGTAGTTTCTTCCTAAAGAAAGGGAATAGGAAGTAAAGCTTGTCACGCTGTGTTACTTCTCTAAAATACAAGATCACATTTAGCACATTAGAATACAGTTTCATTTCTCTGACTGGAGAGTTAGAATCAATTTCTTTGCCTATTGCTGCCACCACAGCCACAGCCACAGGACTGATGGAATGTGTGTGTAACTTATGCAGATATGTTACTCCCTGCTCTGCCATTTCCCATCAGTGCTGTCTGGAATTTTCTGAGTTTTGCTTTCCTTCTCTGTAAAATAGGACTGACAGCACAACTTTGGAAGGTTGCTGCAACTATTAAAAATAACACACAAAAAGCTTAACTCAAGGCTTACAAGATACTATGAAAATCGACCTGTTTCTGATCGCAGTAAAATCGTGTTAGGGTTTATTAGTAGGGTTTTTTGATACTTATTCACTCCATTTGTAAAGCAAATGGATGGCTCCCTGTGGAAGAAAGCAAAAAATGGGTTTTCCAATGCCCTAACATGTTCCATGTTGCTACAGAAGCAGTTGGTGATACTACCTGTAGTTCTCACAAGACCCTGAGTGGAAATAGCTACATCTCAACGGTGAGGAAATTTGGGCTCAGAGATGATAAAGAACCGGACATGGACCATTTAGTAAGTGACAAAATAAAAGTTTCAAAGTCAAACCTAATTTTCCAAAGGCCCATTATTTGTAGCAGAACAGTACCCCAACATCCTACAGGGTCCAAATAACAGCTCTTACTTTTTTACTTCTTTAACCCCTAATCTCACCCAACTTGCCCCTAATCAGCTCTCTCAGCCTTGGAAAAATATCATCACCCAAAAAAACCCAACCACTACTCAAATAGGAAAAGATATATCTAATCCCATTAATTTTTTGGGGGTTTTTTTTTGGACCAGGGATCGAACTCACGACCTCATGCTTGGCAGGCAGGCACTTAAGCCGCTGAGCTAAATCCTCAATCCCATTAATTTAATTTCCCATTAATCCCATTAATTTAATTTCCTATTGTCAATTCACATATTCAACTCTCCTCCAAACCATTACATCTTCCCAACAGGTCTCTGTGCTTCCGATTTCTCGACTGTACAATTTACCATCATATGGTTGTCAGATACGATGCCCCGAACACAGGTGGTACCTTCTTGTACTTTAAGGTCTTTGAAAGCTTATAACTATGTATGGATTAAATTTCAAACTTCCTTCACACTTCAGCTATCTTTCCAAACTCACCTCATGCCACAGCTACCAAATATTCCTTGCTTGTATGTGAGCGGATGCCTTACTATTCCCGAAGTATGGTGGATTTAGACTTGTCATGTTGTTCTGTAAATTGATAAATTGATATCCTGTTCTGCTGAATAGTTCTCATATTCATGCCTTCCATATGGGAGTGTGACCGGAGTATATTCTCTGGAGAACTATTTAGCAAAAGATATTAAAATGCTTGTAAATATCTCAACCTTTATCCCTATGTTCTACTTCTACAAATTTATTTTAAGGACAACATCAGAGATAAGCACAAATATGTGTAATATAGTTTATAATTCTTTGAGTTGAGCACAATTTTAATTCTTAAACAAAAATGTTTATTTTAAAAATTCTAGAAACCTATAATTATGATGCATCCATGTGATAGAAGGTGCAGAACTTCTAATTATGATTTTTGAAATATTTGATGCTGTAAAATGCCCTTATAAAATGTACATACCTTATAATTTCAATTATGCCAAGACAACTATAAATGTACATGTGTGTGTTTATTAGATTAGAATTATACATCACAAATATAATCATTGATTATCTTTTAGTGTAGAAATTATAAATATTTTTCGTTTTCTTCATTAAAGTTTCAAAATATGTAGTGAACATTTTACTATGATTTAAATGTGTCCCCTAAAATTCATGCATTGGAAACAATCTCTGAATTCAAATGTCAGTGGAATTTGGAGATAAGGCCTCTAGAAGGTAATTAGCATGAGATGAGGTGTGTGATAGCATTAGTGGCTTTATAAGAAAATGAGACCCAACTCAGCATACCTGTTCTATCTTGCTGTGATGTACCTTCCACCATGTTCTGATCAGACAAGAAACATCATCAGCTGCCAGACAGAAGTTAGCACCATAGTCTTGGACTTCTTAGTCCCCAAATATTTTCTTTTTAATAACTTATCAAGGCATTCAGTTACAGAAACAGAAAATGGACTAAGCAGGAAAACACTTTCAAATGTTCCTATTCATCTTTTAATCCTAAACTCAATCCCGGACTCCACAGCTCTCCCCGATTCTCCTAATATGAGTAGATTCCTCTTCCTCCAAACTCCCACAGTAATCTTGTACCCCTTTTTCTCATAGTGCTCTGGGTTATTTATGTTCTTGTCTCCCAGCAGGACTGTAGGAGTCTGAGTATCAGCTCCATTCCTTACTCACCTGTCATGACTTTCACCCACTGGAAGTGACCTGCTTTAGAAGTGAGTTCAGGAAATGTTTATAGAATATCAGCAGGAGAAAGATTGATGCATTTTTATAGACAGAGTTTCATTCTGTCTTAATTATGCCTGAAACACATCTGGAACAAAATGGACTTGTGCAAGAAACTCTTTGGAGTTTGAAGCTCAGAATTGGAATGCCAGGCTTCTGATTCTAATTTCCAGTACTCTTGGTTCTATTTCAAAGTAGCCTGTGAGCACAAGTTCCCCACTCTGAGTCCATGCTGCTTCATACCACTCCATTGGCTCATAATCTCCTAGAAATTTAATCCCTCCTCACCCCAAAACTTGCAGGTCCTACCCATGTATGATTTGTGTGATTATTTTAGACACAATTTCACAAGGGTTTCTTTTCTTAATTATTTGAAGTTGTTTCATTAGGAAAGCTATACTTTTCAAGACATTTTAGAGAGATAAGTTTTCAAAGTTCCATTTCTAAAAATCCTTTTAAGTCATTGACCTCATTTTAATAAATCCTTTCCTGCATGTGAGATACTTATCATTCTTCAGGAAAAGTTTACCTATTTAGTTATGATAGTCTAGGCCTGGAATCCTAGGCCTTGTGAATTTTTATAACCTGAAACCCATGGACTTAACTATGAATTTTTTTTTAAATTTTCTTGAATTCTATTCCTCTATTGTCTTTAAGGATGAAAAACACAAGATTTAGTAATTTCTTTTCTTTCTCAAGTTTTGTCTTTGTCTCTGTTCTAATTCCTTCAGCCTTTTCCAGCACTTCATGTAACATGTCACAGTAGGTGATGACATGGATTTGGCATTAGGCTAGGATGAAAATCCAGACTTTCCAACTCGCTGCTATGGCCTCAGGACCATCTCGCTGAATCCCAGTGGTCTCGTCTGGCAAATGGAAATAACATTTCCCTAGTAATGAGCGGACTATGTCAAAGCCCAGCACTGTCCTCTCCTTCTGTATACCCACTCGAATGTTTACTCGGCAGAGTAATTTATCCAGAAAGATTAGGAATCCATACAAGACGGAAAAGGCAGCATTTTGGATATAGAGACAGTGACACTGAAGTAAGAGTGATGAGAAAAAATATAAGGAAATATTTCTATAATCATGGAAAGATGTTTTGTTCCCCCCTCCTACACTTAATCTTAGCCAAAAGGCCGAGAAGCGATTGTGCACCTCTCCTAAAATCATTTCAGGTGTTCTCTTACAAGTTTAAAACAGATTAAAATGACATTCAATTAGCTGGTAAAAATCACAGGGCAGCAAGAACACAGAGGAATTTACTATCATTAGGCAAAAGGAAGCCAGGGTTAGAAATAAAGCTGCAGCCAGACCAGGGCTATAGAGTGAGTTCTGAGCAATTGTGAGTCACATGTGAAATGTTACTTATTTTCAACAGAGGATTAATTCTTTGGCAAATCAGAGACCTTAATTAACCCTGTTTTGTATACACGATTAGAAAATGTGTGGGAAATTAGGAATATGAAGCAAGGCTGTGATTGCGGGTACCCTGGTCCCAGCAGTAAGTCATCACAGCCATTCTCTCCCAGCCATCGCCTGGAGATGACTATGGCTGTAGGTCATAGAGTCAGTCTGTTGTATTTGTGAATTCAAGAAACCTCAAATAAAAAATATTTGGAAAAATTTTCTAGAAATTTCCAGAAAAGGAAACTTATGTTAACCAAGTGAGGAATGTCAAGGGGTATGATAAGAAGACACGGTGATTGCTTAAATTTTTAAATTTACTACAGTAAAAACATTGCCATGTAACCGTCTTCCTTTGAACACAGGCCATCATCATTCTTGTCACTTTCTGAGGCAGTAATGGGCATCCTGTTTTCTGAGTGTCTTTAGCTGTACTTCCTTTGAGTTCAAAATTTACCTTTCAAGGTTTCGACTTTGAGGAAGAGCCGACAATCATACAGTGCCAGATCTGGTGAATAAGGGAGAAGAGGAGACGCTGTGATGCTTTTACAAGCCTGTCTTCCTGCTAGATGGCACACGGCAACAGTAATATCCATATTTGTATCATATCTCATGGAGAGGCCTCCAGAGCTGCTTCAGAAAATGATAAAAATGTTGGGATAAGTGTGTTTGAAACAAAGGGAGTATTCTGAGAGGGGGATAAATAGAAATGTGTCTTTTACTATGAAAAACTGTTTTAATTTAAACAGTCACTGTGTATTTTGATCACCTCTTGTATGCTTTATTCACACAAACGAAGTGATATATAGGCATTGTAGTAGATGTTAAAAGTAATGTAGAGATAACTTAAAGTATAATGGAGAATCTTGTAGGTCATACAATACTATGTCACTTATATAAAGCTTGAACATGTGCAGTTTTGGCATTTTCAGGGACCCAGAAATCAATTCCCTATAGAATAAATTGTAACTGCTCCTGTAAAGTGTCCAGGCAGTAATGGTTAATCTGAGTTTATTTATGGCAAGTTAGTTTTTAAGTTTAGTGGTTTAGTTTGGAGTGAAAATTACTTTGAGGTCAATCTCAGGCATTGTACAACCTTGTTTAATTCAGGCATTGCATTACCTTGCTTAATAAGAAGATCCTATTGTGGTTCCTAAAAGAGGAAAACTAAGCCTAGAGATCCCAAGTAACCTATACAAAGTAACACAGCAGATAAACGGTGTGACTGAGAATTGAACAAAGATCATATAGTCTCAGATCCAGGTCTTACGATCCCTGTTTCTCCATATCAAGTCCATGGATCATGGAGGTACTTGACGATTCATGCCTAGGAATCAGCCCTTAGCCCATTGCTTTGTCCTTTTGTTTCCGTAGCAGAGAACTTAAGAGACCCTTCCAGTCCACATAGGATTTAGACTGAGACACTGAGCCAGAGAATATAATAAATATGCATTTTACAAACATATTTAAGTGTTCATTTGTTGATATAAGTTAATTACATTCGAAATATTTTCATATCTTTGAAAGAAAATAGTGGCAACTATGCATGTAGATAATTCCGGCACTCAGTCATATCTACATTCCTCAGCCCAGTTTTGCAAAGTGACTGTGACGTTTTGTGCTATCTCGGACTCTTCCTCATACATGTTACCTACTCAGACCAGTGGTGCAGCTTCATGTGCCTGTGGCATTTCAGGAAATCCTAAAGTAGAGGAAGTTGATGATGCAAGTTGCTGATGCATCACTCTGTTATCACTGGTAAATCTAATTCACTTGGGTTATCCATTAGGTTATCTGAAAGCCAAAGGGAGAGAAAGAACAAGATAAATGACTCCAGGTGAATCAGAATGGCTTACCCTTGGGGCACACTGACAATTTAGCTTTGACATCATATGCTTGGATTGAGTACCAGGATCAGAGTTCTTCTCCTGCTCTGTCTCTACTTAGCCCGCTGAATTAAACCAAGTCACTTTCCTCTTTGGGTCTCATTTTCTTCCAATATAAATTCAGAATCTAGACTGGATCAAATGATTTAAATTCAGTTCCATTTAGAAATGTATTTTCATTGTGGTCAAAAATATAGCAAAAATTTCCTCTTAAGTGTTTAATTGTATAGTACAGTTTTGTTAACTATGCATGCATTAGTGTACAAAAGCTTCCTGTAAATTTTTGATCTTCTATTGCTGAAACTGTGTGCCCAGTGAAGAGTAGCTATCTATTTCCCCTCCTGTCTCAGCCCCGGGGAACCACCATTTACAGATTGTTTCTGTGTCTTTGAATATCCTAGTTAACTTATGTGAGTGGGGTTATACACTATTATCATTTACAGTTGTCTTATTTCATTTAGTGTAATATCCTCAATGTTACCACACTGTAGCATATGACAAGATTCTCTTTTTAAATTAAGGCTTATAATGCTCAAATAAGTGTGCATGTGTATGTGCATGTATGTGTATCACATTTTCTTTAGTCATTTGTCTGTTAATCGGTGTTCAAGTTGCTTTCATATTTTAGCTGTTGTGATTGATACTGCAGTGAAAAACGGGTATGTGCATTAATTTTCTGTGAATGGGGCAAAGTACCTGACACATACAACTTCAAGGAGAATCATATTTGGGTCACAGTTTCAGAGGTTTTGGTCTATGATAGGTTGGTTTTAAGGTAGAAATGACCTAGTAGAAAGGTGTTGTAAGGAAAACTGCTCCATGCCACCATCCATGGCAACCAGGAAGCAGAAGCAGGGAGGAAGCCAAGCGAGAGATACACTCTCCAAAGACGAAGCCCCAGCAGCCCACCTCCTCTATCGCCTCAGCTCCTAACAGCTCATTAGGCTATGAACTCATCCATCGGTTAATCCATTGATGATTATTGCACCCTCAAAATCCAATCACCTGCCGAAGCTCCACCTCTGAGCACATGAGACTTTTGGGGGACATTTTAGATCTAAATTACTGCAATATGCAAATATCACTTCAAGATACTGTTTTCAACTCTTTTGAATAAATATACGGAAGTGGGGTTACTGGATTGTACAATAGATTTATTTTAAAATTTTGAGGAATGTACATTCCATTTTCTGCAGAGACTGTCTCATTTTGCAGTTTTACTAGCAGTTTGTGAAATTTACAATTTCTTCTATCTTTTCCAGTGCATCTTAGTTTCTGCTTTCTGATCATAACTCTTTCATGGTTATGAAGTGGCATCTCATTAATTTTGATTAGCATTTCCCTGATGATTAGTAATTCTGAGTATCTTTTCATATGGTTGTTGGCCATTTATTGTATAACTTCTTTGGGGAACTAGTTATTCAAATCTTTTGCCTATTTTAAAATTAGACTGTTTCTAATTTTGCTACTAGATGTAGGATAGAATTGTTTGAACAAAATATATTGAGACCCACGTGTTAGTCTTTAGATTTTAAAAAATAGAATCTATTTCTAAGATGGTTTTGAAGTAAACTATAAATGAATTCAAATCATGCAGATTAGTTCCTGACAAATGGCAAAGGTTTCATAAATGTATTTTTGCTTTCACATCATACATAGTTTTATTTTCTCTCTCCCTCCTATCCTCTTTCTTTCTTTCTTTCTTTCTTTCTTTCTTTCTTTCTTTCTCTTTCTTTCTTTCCTTCCTTCCTTCCTTCCTTCCTTCCTTCCTTCCTTTCTTCCTTCCTTCTTTTTTCTTTCCTCTTCTCTTTCTCTAAAATTTTTATGTTTTTAAAATATATTTTTCCTTCCTGTAAATGTGTCATTGTTAAGAAAATAAGTTAGTTTCACAGTGTTTTTGAAGTTGAGAGGCACATGTGCTCCTGTAAAGTTGCTAGCTGAGAACAATACTGCGTGATACTTCCCAGCACTCAAATATATACCGGAGAAGCCTTGGGCACATCTGCTTCTTTTTTAAGATTTGGCAGTGCCACAAAATTCAAGCTCTAAATATATTGCTCTATAATATATTATCATTACTGATGTATGCACATTTTATTTGCATACCTAGCCTTTGTAAGAAATTATGCAATCATCTGTGTGATATATAAATAATTCTTTTTCCCTGAACCTATTTTTTTTTTTGTACCAGGAATCAAACTGAGGACCTCGTGCTTGCCAGACAAGCACTGTGCTGCTAAACTATATCTCCAGTGCTCCCTCAACCTATTTGAGCAGGTTTTATGTCCACTCTCAACCAAAATAATGCATCTCAAGGTCACTAATAACCCCTACATTGACATATTAACAGTGCCACTTTACCTTACATACTGATGTACCTGATTATTTCCTTTTCCTGGAAATACATTCACTCTTTGGCATCTGTAACCCACTTTTCCATAAGTCTTTTCCCACGAGTGTAGTGATTTTTTTCATTGTCCATTGTTAGTTTTAAAAGGCCATACCTATCTGTAGAGAGAGAGATTGGAGACAGTGTACATAAACAAAGCACTCTAGTAGTGTAGCCACAAATGGAGAAATAGAGAGCTGAAGTAGACATGTGCAGAGGAAAGTCATGCAACTACTTTGTTTTGTAAACATTCTACTGAAGCACATTTTGAGGCTGTTTGGAATGATCTAAGGAGAGGAGTAAAGATGAGTAGTACTTAAGGAAAAAGATACATTTGCAAAAACTCTGTTTTTAAGTAGGAGAGAAGGATGGGGTGGGGTCCAGGAGACAAACACAGGGCTGGTTTTCCATAGAAATGTAACTTCTCATCCTTATAAGCAGGGAAAGAAAATCTAGACAGTTGGGAGAGGACCAAAAATTCCCCTGAAAAGGTTTCCTTGTACTCAGTGAAGTAGGAGCAATGGTCATTAGATGAAAATGAGAAGGGTAGAGAAGGTATTGGAGAACTTCAGCTAGTCATCTCAGATACCTGGTGGAGGACCGGACCAGAGAACATATGGCAGCATTGTGAGCCAGCACTGCACGCCTGGTATATCGTACAAGTAGTGTATCACTTTCATGTGGTAAAAGCCGGTGACCAAAGATACATGAATATTGTTGCGATTAAGTCTGTGACATCATTGAATGGCCTTTTCCAAATCAATTCATAATTTTAGGCTCAGTCTTAGAATAAAGATATTCTCAGAATACTTATGCCTAATTTTATATTAATTACTGGAAGTAAAAATTACAGAATTCTCAAGAATGTTGTTCTGGTAAGTCACGTCTTTATTTCATACATCTTCAGCAAATTTGGGGACTTGATACAAATGTAAGACAAGTACTCACCACTTAATTGTGCTCTCCTCTCTTTCTTTTCTGTCCTTTTACTGCATTGTGAGTTTTAACAACTCTGACACCCCCATGCTCTATTTCTATCTCTATCTGTGTGAGTTTTGGTAACTCCTGTCACCTGCATACTCTATTTCTACCTCTATCTGGATAACTAGTCCTATATGACAACATACATCAAAAGTGTTTCTTTGTCCTGTGAAAGCAATCTTAATTTTTTATAAAAGTATCACTCTGAGTAAGGTTCAATTGTCTTACTTAATAATATTATGGTCTTTTAATAGTATCTGAATGTGCATCTCTGTTCCTTTCAAGGAATAAGTACTTTGAGTTTCCTTTAAGTCTAACCTTTTGGAAATTCCCTTTTCTCTCACACCGTTGGAAGTTAAAAATAAAATCAGGTCTAAGACTATTGTAGTTCTTCTTCTTTACACAAACAGTTCAAAAGTATAATCTTACATCAATTAATCATAACCAACTCAGTAATAGTATAGTAGTACTTTGATAGTAAAATATTTATGTTAAAGGAAATCTTGACCTGGTGTGGTAGTACACACCTGTTATCCCAGCACTAGGGAGGCTGAAACAAGAGGATCACCGTGAGTTTGGAACCAACTTGGGATTTTAAAAAATGAGTTCAAGGCCAACATAAACTGCATAGTGAAACCCCGTCTCAAAAAGAAAAAAAAGAGACATCTTTTCTCAAACAAGTTGGAATTAAGAAATAATAAAATCTAAACCATTATATTGGACAATTTGTTGACAGGCTTGATTTCAATAATAAACCTGATAGTTAGTAGGGTTTCATATGTTGTCTTTAAGATAAATTCTGTTGATACTTAATTTAATTACATTGTTCAAGAAACTAAACATGAAAGCATGGTTATCCACTGTAGGAAGAAGGACTAGTAAGGTAAGTCCTTTTTATATTTATAAACCTTAACATTTTATCATTTTGTTTTACAAAAAAGCAAAATAGACTAAGATGACTAACTTGCCCATTAATAATTTCCATATTCTATTAGATCCATTGAAAATTTAAATTTACTTTTATTAGGGAAGGGATTGAATTTATTAAGAGGAAACTGTAGAAGAGATTGAGAAGACATTCTTGAGCTGACAAAGTAACAAAACTGAAAATGTAAAACCCATGTTATCATTGTTTAAAAATACCCCACATGTTATAGCATAGGAGAATCAACAAGAAAAAGGTGATGGGGCATCAGTTTCTCAACAAGTCTGACTTCTGCTGCTACCAGGAAGGAGAGCAGTTGCTTGCAGATTTAGTCACTCTGGCTTCAAGGGAGATAAATCAGTAGAACTATGATCACCACTGAAATGATCAGTCAGAAATTGTTGGCTGTTGTAATATGCTGGTGTTATTGAAGCACACAAATCTCAAATAAATATGGAAAAGGTTTTCAGGAAAGTATGGTCCTATATGAACGGGTCTGAACAAGTCATAACATAGTTATGGCCATTTTTCACATGCATCTTATAAAATCTGGATTTTTTTTTTTTTTTGTACCAGGAATGGAACTCATGACCTTGCACTTGCCAGGCAGGCTTTTGTGCCACTGAGCTATTTCCCTGGCAGAATTTGGATGTTGTATTCAAATTGATGTGAAAAAATAAAAGATGGGAGAAAAATAAAAAGTGATGGAAGAAGGAAGAGAAATGAAAGGTGGGAATAAGACAGGGAGAAGAGGAGAGAAAAAAAAGAAGGTGAAAAGCAAGATAAAAAGGATGGTCACTCAGAAATGAGATAACAGAATTAAGAAAGAAATAATTGTCAGTTTTCCATAGAGCTGCAGCAGAACAAAAATAGCTATCCTATCAACAATAGCATAAAATCTTTTTTTTTTTTTTTTGTACTGGGGCTTGAACTCATGACCTCACACTTACCAGGCAGATGCTTGAACCAAGTGAGCTACATCCTCAGCCCAAAATCATATTTTGATCAATTGACTGTTGAATAAATAATCTCTCCCTTTTAATTTTATAAAGAACTAAATATTTTATTTCTAACTTGCCTCCAAAGCTTTTGGAGAAAGATGTGTGCAAATTGCATGTATGTTGTAAATTTTAAAGAATATGAAAGCAAAGACAGAATCTACCTCTAGCCTTCCCAGTCCCTCCAGGTAACTGTTACTAATATTTGAGGACTTTCTTTAAAGACTGTTCTCTGTGTGTAAGGAAAATAGATTTATGACACAAATGAAACAATACTGTTCTTCAAAGCAGCTCTTAATTTTGTAACAAATCAGACTGTTAGAGAATATACAGGTGAATCCTTTTTTTGATGGCTGCAAAGTCAATCACATGGAATCACCTGAATCTATTTTACACTCAGCCAGTTAGGTTTCTCTATTTTCCTGTTTCATGAAATACAGTATTGACTATTTATATGTAATTTGTTTTGTTTTGGTTTGGTTTGGGTTTTTTCAGTGCCAGTGATTGAACTCATGACCTAGCACTTGCCAAGCAGGCACTTATGCCACTGAACTAAATCCCCAGCCCTTATATATAAATTTTTATACAACTTTGGGAATAATTACTAGTACATATATTCTATAACAAAGTTCTCAATAAATAAGATATTCAAACTTATAATACCATTTAAATATTTGTCAGTTAAGACTGTGAGCTTGATATTTGCCATTAATACTCTAAATTTTTAAAAATAAATTATTCAAGAGATAATATATTACTTAAGAAATCATATATTATGATTTTGATTTGCTATTGAATTATCCATAAAGTTGAGTTGACAGCTATATTCTCAGTGTTAACCTAATTTTTCATTTTTTTCTTATTAGCTTTTTGGTTTCTTTCTATAGATTATGTATTTTCCCTTTGTTATCTATTTTACAAAATTGTTTTCTAAGTTATCATTACTCTTTTAGCTTTATTATTGCTTTTTCCCTAATAATGTTATAATTAGTCTTGTCTCTTGTTATTTTATTTTATTTTATTATTTATGGGTTGCGTGCCATACTTATTAAAAGATTCTTTACTCCTATATTGTCTTAAAACACCTCTCCTGTATGTTATCATTTTATACAGCTTTGCATTTTGTGTTGAGACACTTGAGTCACATGAAATCTTTTTGTAGTATAAGAAGTAATTCTTTCTGAAATTGACTCATAATCAATGATGTTGTTAGATAAATGCTTTATGCACATTGCTGACTAGCACAGGATTTTTCAATCATGCAGACTTTTCTTTCTTTCTCACTTTCTCTTTCTTTTCTTTTCTTTTCTTTTTTATATCTGGAATCTAATTCAGACCCTCAGTCTTGCCAGGCAGGCACTGTGCCACTGAGCTATATCCCTGGCTCAGTTATACAGATTTTTGAGACCCAGTTCTCTGCTTTTGTACAGTCTGACTTTTGGCAAGTTATTCTCTACTTTTGGGCTCCTTCATCTGTAAAATATGCATATTAAACTACGTGTCTGGTAAAATTGTGAAGAATAAATGAAAACATCTATGAAAACATTTTATCAAAGGATGGGACATGGAAACAATTTAAAAAATATGTTACCTTGATTATTATTGTTATTTGATTCTGAAATAAGTGTCACTGTAATTATTTCCTCTAATACTAAATATATTTTATTGTTTAACTTTATTTTTTAGTGACTGGCTTGTTGAATTAGTTTTTTAGTGACTGATTCAATTTGAATTAGTTGTTTAGTTAGCTTGGCTTTGCTTGGATTGGAGCAAGAAGATCAGGGCAAAACAAATTATCATATGTTTTTAAAATTTTCTGGTGTCTATCACAAATCCATTATAAAAAAGTTCTAATTTGCTGCTAACAAATGAATGCAAACTAGTGGGTTATTAGTATCATGTTATATTCAGAGTCTAATTTCTCAGCTTAGTAGTGAACTCAAAGTTAAGAGGTAGAAGGAACTAACTGTGCCTTATTTATTTTCTTAATTTCTATTGTAATTATTTCATTTTTTGTATGACTATAAAGTGTTTGTCTTCCTCTCTATATTAACTCTCAACAACAAAGTGCAAAGATTCCATCCTCAGCCTTGTGCCAAATGCTCGTAACAAATGCTCATATGTTGTGAAAAACAAATTTAATGCCTATTATACATGTAACATATACCTTAAAATTATTAAATTTCTGAAACAATCTTTCAAGGTAGGTGCCCCCACTGTCATTCCACAGATGAAGCAATTGAGCCCAGGAATAAAACTGCCTGAGAATTCCAAATGCATAATGTGTTTAGGGCCTTGTGACCCATAGTGCTGGTGGCTGAGGCAGAACTGACTTTGAGTAGAGAGTAGTAAAAATGAATCTCAACTTGGTACTTTTTAGGGACATCTTTCCATTTTGCTTCCTGGTAAGGCTAATCTTAGGGGTTTTCTTTATGTAAAGCAAGACTGAACGCTGTGTCAAGAAAGATAATTAGCTTTATATTTATCCCTGACAAGCTAAAATAGTCATCATCCTGTGTGCAAGTGATCAAGAAAATTGGCAAATTTATTCAGAATCCAAGTCTGGCTGCTAGTCAGCGCTGCAATGATAAACAAATTATAATCCAGTTTCATGCAGAAAAAAGTGAATAGTTTTCTGAAAAAAACTGACATGAGCTGTGAAATGAATTATTTTTTCCTGTGTCTACAGGCTTTCTGTTCACTTTAGCTCTCTGCTTTATTATACCAGATGAGTTGGAGAACAAGATTCATCAGGAAACTGAAACCTGAAATCAAACAAGAGCAGGCAATTGCCAGACAGCATGTCTCAACACTAGTCTATCAGCACCAAAACTTACATAATCACCTGCTTATGAAACAAGATACACAAATCTGAGTGGGTGGAAACATTAAGGTGTGATTAAACATTCTAGTTGTAGTTCTACCACTAACTCTATGGTATTAGGAGCCATTAATATCTGGGAGTAAGATGATCTGCAAATCTAATTTTATAGAGATTTCAGAGGAAAGTAATTTTTGCCCACGTGAGAGAGCAAAGCATGGTGATTAGAAGAGAAGTGAATGGTGATTAGTGGTTTTCCTAGAGACATTTCAGAAAGTACATGGGCAGAGGACAGGATGTGGGCACCAGTCAAGTAGAATCTGGTGGAGAAATGAGAATTAACTGTAACAGAAACTCAGCAAGTCCAGCACTGGGATGGAATTGGGGGTTGGTTTGAGGACTCTGAGCTAGGTTTCTTTTCCCCTGGATTATGATAAGGATATGATGATTGTTCTAAATGGATACCAGAAAGAGAAAATAAATGGGAAAAATTAATAGGGAATAGCAAGAGAAGTCTTAAGAGAAGAAACAAAAGAATGAAGGAAAAGGAAAATGCAGATTCTGGGTATCTTAGTTGTTGTAGTATGAAGGAGTCGGACAACTTGGCAGCAGAGTGACAAACCAAAGGACTTTCTGAATCACGAAAAAGGAAGCTATTCATGGAAGAAAGTCCAGAAAACCACCACAGGAAAAATCAGAAAGGGAAGCGTTTATCAAATGGAAATTCATAGTTATAAATAAAACTTCCTCCACAAAAAGAATGAACACTTCTGGCTGAACATGACAATCAAATAAGGATCACAATGAGGGACATGAAGAAAGTAAATGTAGGTCTTAATATAAAGAGGCCCTCATAGTATCCTATCAATGAGATTTTATTAAATAGAATTCATAACCAAGATTTAATAGTAAAATGTGCTCCTTTTTCAATCTGGATACCATTGTTGGGGTCAAAAGCCATTTGACCAAGGTCTCAAAATGAAGTTATGTGAGCAGTCTCAAGAGACACCTGGCAGGACCAAGCGAAAACCCCCATCACACAAAACACAGAAAACACACAGTGGTCTAAGTAACTGAGGATTTAATCCCAATATCTTTCTTGTTTTTCCATTACAATATATTTGACAAGATAACCAAGACAAGTTCAGCCTTCATGTCTGTATTTCAGGTAGAAAGAAACAGAAAGATGGACAGAAAGCAAAGTTGTTGCATGTTTTATTCAAAAAGGGTCTCCCTGACCGTGAGTTGTGATCTGTTGTCTCCATGAACATGAATTGTCCTAAATCACCCCTTTCTGTAAGGGGAATTGGTTGGTTAGCTGGTCTCACTTCTGCTCCAAAAAACATATTATTTTAGTAAATTTTAGTAAAGAGGCGAAAGGATACTAGGCAAACAGATTAGCACAGTGAAATTCATATTTTAAATATTTCATATAATTATTTTACTAAAAATAGTGCAACAATATTTTTGTGTATGTAAAACACAATATTTAAAAAAATAACCTGTTTTTTAAAATATTGTTAACATAATATTGTTAAAATTTGAAAGTAACCAAGATGCCCTCCAGTAGATAATAAATGGATGAAGAAATATTTTCATGTAGCTTCAGAAGGCAAAATTAGTATTTCACTGAGAGATAATTTGGGTCAAAAAAGGAAATATCCAATAAATACTAAAACAAAGCAAATAGAACGGAGGCTTCCTGAAATAGCCAAGTCCCTGTCATTCAAAGAGAGTGGATAACTAGGAGAACAGGTAGAAGTTTGATTAAAAAACCTCCAAGAGACTTTTCAGCTCAAAGGTTCTGTGGATTTTTTGATGACTATCACGATGGACAGAGAATGGTAAGAGTCAGTACGTCTTGGGCAATAATCCATATAAACGAATTTGTGCTGAATGATGGACTCACATGAACTAGAAGGAAAGACTCCAGTGTTTTTCTGCATGATCATATTCAATTTTATTCTGCTCAAATTTCAGCCATAGTCTTGGATGACAACACAGGGACTTTCTAACCACACCTGAGATTATTACAGCCTAGGAAAACAGCATGTTTCTCTTACTGGTACAGACAGGGGAAGATGCTCAGATGCAAGGGACAGTGAAGTGATGAGCCCCAGTGGCTGTGTGAACATACGCCCTAGTGCCACACCGCAGCTCAGTGCTGCAGCCAGCATTCCCACTGCTGCACTGCATGCCAGGACCTGGAATGCCGGAGAGCATCCTGCATTTCTTCCATTTGAAGATGCACCACATGTCTGCCATGTTATTCTGTGAGGCAGAATTTACTCTTGTTTGTCTTCATTGAGGCCCTTCTCCTCTTCCTTTTCCTTTTTCTCCTCCTCTTCTTCATCCCACTCCTCCTCTCGGCCTTTTCCTCATCTTTTTTTCCTCTTCTCTATCCTTCCTCTAACTCTTCCTCTTGCTCTTCCTTGCTCGTCTTCACTTTCTTGTACTCTTCTGTAAATCTTTAGGTCTGATGCTCTCTAATGCAGCCTTCACTTTTCCTATAGCATGGAGCACCGGCTTCTTCACTCAGTTAATATCTTTGAGGTGCTCATTATTCACCAGCTCTAGAACTTGGTGCTAGGCTAGGACAGTGAATAAAGTCCAACCTGTCCTGGCGAATTTTTCATATGTGGGGAGAGAAAGAATAGGCTGATGGTTACAGTATAGTGAATAAAAGCTGTTATAGGGCAAAAAAGGTACCACTGACAGAAGCACAGTGACTTTTTAAGTCAGTATTAGTGGTGGGGGAAGTTAGAGAAGGTTTCCAAAATATGGTACTGACACTGAGTCCTGAGAGTGCAGATGTATTCTCTCTGGAGAACTTTGTACTCCCTCTGGGTTGCATCAACATTTATTTTCTTTATTTCTCCCCAGAGGCATTTGATATTGAAGAGAAAGATGAAGACCTGTACAGATGGTAGGAAAATTAAGGAGACCTATCACTAGCATCTGTGTCTTCTGTGCTGTTCTTTTTCATGCTTTTCTCCAATGACTTACAGGCATTTAGACAGAATCCAAAGAAAGCCAAGTTACTAGGATTAAAGTGATAGCAGTAGTAGGATTCAAAAGACAAATGTCCCTTATCTGGAGGAAAGTATCCAATTTAAATGCATACAGTATAAAAGAGCAAATGTAAGTTCCTGAGATTGGACTGGGTCCAACCGTCTAAGCATTTAAAGGTAAGCATTCTACCTATATTGACTGAAAATTTTACTTTTTTGTATAGCTTTCTCTAAGTTTCTGCACTAATGTCAAATCTCAGCCAAGCAAAACCATATGAAATTTGGCATTTATCTCGAGTTCACAGGAAAAGTAAAAGGAAGTCTGTGCCAGCATGACTCAGATGGATGAAGTGGCTGCTCACATTTTCACCGAGTGTCTTCTGGGTTTTCTAACACAACACTGCTGAGATGAGTCAGAAGACAAAGCAGCATATCATGTCCTTCTAACTGAGTCTCATATCTTCTGATAACTGCTTTCTTATAAGCATAAAAGACACTCAGAATCTAAACTTGAAATTCAAAAAACAAATTCTGAGAATTTGTTTTTACTATGACAGTAATTGTCATAGTTACTTTTCTTGATTCTGTGATAAAAAGCCTGACACTCAAAGTTAACAGAGGAAAGATTTCTTTAGCTCACAGTGTGTAGAGGTTTCAGTTCATAGTTGGCTGGCTCCAAGGCAGGTGGCATAGCAGAGGGGCATCACATAAAGAGAAACAGTTCATGGTGGGCAGAAGACAGCACACTAGTGAAGAAGCAAAGAAACAAGTGACCACAACAAACATCTTTCTACCCCTTATATTGTATACAGGCTACCCTCTCTTAGGTGAAGTAGAACTCACATCAAAGCTGGGGGCAATAATCCATATAAATGAATTTGTGCTGAATGATGGACTCACATGAACTAATCCTGCCACACCATCAAGACTCAATCTCAGCATTACGTCCCTAATCCCAGTATCACATCCCCTAGATCCAGTCATCTCCCCAAAAAGCTCCACCTATGACAGCATGAAGCTTTGAAGGGACATCTAGATATAAGCCATAACAATAATGAGTAACCAAAGGGTTACTGCAATTGTAAAGCCAAGAAATAAATCATAAAACTAAAATCTCTGTTCATTGCTATAAGTGAAGAACATTAATAACTCCTTGAGGATGATTTTGGAGATGGAGAAAAATTGTCCTTTCATTTCTAGTCCTTGGAGAAATTACAAAAATTAGGTTGCTCTTTGCAAATGAACTTTTGAGTGAAAAGAAAGAAAATATCCTAAATTCATAAGCACAACTACCTCAGTGGGAATGGCTCTTTAGATGAATGAAGAACAATAATTCAAATAAGTCAAAAGTGCAACAATGATGGTGTGGAGAACTGAAAGAACTGCAGGGTGAAGAAGCAAGAAGAGACATGTTGACAGCATGGCCAGTCATTTAGCTTCCTACGTACTGCAGTACAAAGAACCAGGCATTCTGGATAACAATGTTCTTGGCTGTTAAATTTTAAAAATGGGATATTTACTCATGGGTGTTGATCATAAAGCTGGTAATCTAGATTTATAATTAATGTCCAGATTCCAGACCATTACCAGATGCTACAATTTCAATCTTATTTGACAAACATTGAGCTCCACACATCCAGCATCTTCCCAGGTTCACAGTTCTGTTGGCATGGAGCTTACCATAGGAAGCTTTTCATAGGAATTCAGTTGCTTCCTGCAGCCACACTGCAGTGGTAAATGCGTTCTTCCAGATTTAGAAAGGATGTTAAATTTGGCTGAACTTTCCTAGAGTCCTAGTGGTACATCAGAAGTTATCATGAGAAGTCAGATTTTACTCTGCTACATCTGAGAAATTTTAAGAAACACAGCCATGAACTCTTGAAACATCTAATTCTAGTGTTAGGAATGAAATACTGGACAGGACTCCCCAGGAACTAGCAATGGGAGTCTTGCTTCCCCTGAAGTTCTGATGCAACTCTCCCCTAGGAAAGTATAGTTTACCCCTGGTCTTAGTCACTTTCCTTGTCATTGGCACAAAATATCTGACACCCAAAATTTAAAGGAGGAGGGATTTATTTTGGCTCATGTTTCAGTGCATAGTTGGCTGGTTTCAAGGCAGGACAGCTTCTAGATCATGCACCAGTGATCTTCCTTCTGCAGCCAGAACCCACTCCCTAACAGGGAGTCAGCTACAGTGCCCTCACAATCCAGTCACCTTCAAACACACGAGGCTTTGGAGGCCGTTTTATAGCTAAACCAGATCACTCCTTTATGCTGTATAATGAAAATAGTAAAAGGACAAGTTACTTTTGGGTACTCATCAGACATGTGAATAATGCATAGGCATAGCAAAGATCTCACAAATTAGAGACAAACCGTGGATCTGCTCGGTAAGGCAATAGTTAAATTTCAAGAAAGTAGCATAGTATGATGTAAAAAAATAAAAACAAAAACTTGATGATTGAAAGTCCCAGCTTTAAGGCTACATGTCATCATTCTAACTGTGGCACTATTGATTTTGTTAAGGATTTATTCATCTGGAAATACTTTTCATCTAATTGCGCCCCATCTGATATAGCCATTTTATTTACACAAACAAGAATAAGTTACTTCTCTGTTAGATAGACAGTTCTGTAAGAATGAGTCCAGACAAATGCATGGGATTGAGATGGGGAGAGGCCCGTTACCATAACTTCACATGAAGCACAAAAAAATCACATATGAACTAAGGTTCACAATTTCCACAGCCCTAACAAGCCACTCTTACTCTCAAGAAAGAAATACCTTGTCACTGCACTTGTGGGGAGGAACCTGTAATGACTTCTGATAGTACAAGAACCATAGCCACGGGACACTCAGCTACTGGCTCTGCCAGCTTTCCCTAGAGGAGGACAAAAATCTGCTCAACATCTGGCAACATGTGACTCTTTCCCAAACAAATGTCCAGTCAGAACCACAGTGGGCTCAGGGCAGGGCGATACAAAAGCAGAAATAACGTAATTCAGAAACAAATAAATTAGAAACTGGTGCTGGAATTTTATTTGTCAAGTGATTCTAACACTGTAGACAAAAACAATTCTGTGGGATAATAAACTTAGAAAACATTGCAAACTAACTCATCTTGAAGATTCACATTTCCAAGGGTACTTGAAAGATTCATCTAACAATCACCATGCTTTATCTATACTGGTAGTTTTCTATAAAACAAACCAACAGCAGGACTTCTGAAAGAACTACTCACTGTGCCTTGGAATCTCATTCTCCTGATTATCATGTGCTGTGTCCCTGTCATCAGAATGTTATCAAAATTTCAAGTCAAATGACATCTATTCAGAAAAACATTCTTAACTACCAAGTTTAAAGCCGCCATGGCCAAAGAAAAAGTCATCAACTCACTCTGCCGTATTGTTTCACTCTATCATTTTAATAATACCTATTTTAATTTTCTGCACATTAGGTAAGATCCATGTAAACATAAAATTTTTTTCTTGGTTCTCCACTGAATCCTTAGTATTCAGTTTGTTACAGGTGTAGCAATCAGTACTTGTTTATGAATAAATTGTTGAGCAATGGTTTGCTTTTATATCAAATTTAATCTGGAAAATACTGTCTAGTTTCAACTTTTTCTTAAAATGTTTGCTCACTGACCAAAATGGCTTGCCTAACTTACAGCATTCACTGAAAGTACAAGGAAAAGCAAGACAGACTTAAATTCTTAAAGGAGGAAGAAATTTATTTATTGGTCAACCCCTATGAGTTTCCCAGAGTTAGGGCTTATATAACCACTTACTACTTACAGTTCTACAAGACTACATTATGTTGATGTCCTCAGATGAGAGCTCAAAGCAAAAACAGGATTGAAGTTTTGGTGCAAGGCAATCCAAAGCCCATGTCTGACACTGTGGTAACACTATGATTATTAACTGGATCAAAGAGTATAGGAGCATGTGAAAAGCAAGTGGCCAGTCACAAACACAGAAGTCCAAGCTCAGAGTATACCTAGGCACCCCCTGATGCCTTATAAGGACTCAAAGCTACTGAGCTACAGCCTCTTAAACTTTGCCTTCCAGGAGTGGTTTTGGTGCCGATACCAGGGTCAAGACTAGGCTTCAAGCCAGGGATTTAGCTCAGTGGCTTAAGCGCCTGCCTGGCAAGCTTGAGGTCATGAGTTCAATCCATGGTACCAAAAAAAAAAAAAAAGACTAGGCTTCAAACAGGGAGCAAGTGTCTTCCATTTGAACAGTGATAACATGAGAGCGAGCAATAATGCAGGTCGTTATAAATACCTAAGCCAGGAGTTGTCTTGCTGAAATCTCACAGCAAAGGTGATTTGCTACATCCTGTCACTGCATTATATGCTGGTAATAGAATGGTGAATTAGACAGAGAAATTCCTCCTTCTATTCAACAAGTACTTCAGGAATAGAGGAGTGTAGGATCAAAATATTCAAAGCTGTGTAGGGCTTCAAGGGCTACCAGCTATGTTTCCAGGGCTGTAGGCTTAGAATTAGCAAAAATAAACATAAATAAAAATAAAAATTGGGGGGAAATAATCTAGGTACCTCACACATTCAAGAGTCAGTTTACCTTGGATATTTTTGGCTTTGAATTTTTCTCCACATGAAGTTATTCTGTTGTATCTCTGTTTAAGGATGTGGATATAATCAAATGCCTGCTTCTTCTTGTCCCTGGAAAACTGATACCAGAAAACGTTATGTGAAACACTTTTATTACCTTTTCACTTTCAGTGAAAGTTGTGAATTGACCTTCATATCAGCCAAAATTCTGAGAAGCAGAACCAGTAGGCTATGTGAATATTTACAAAAAGAGATAGAGTTTTTCACACACTTGTGGACACTGATAATTACAAAATAGGTACATCAGGTCAGATGACCAGAAATTCAGGCATAATTTCTCTGTTAGTTTTGAGGCCGAATTTCTTCTGAGAAACTCAATTTTGTTAAGGCCTTCAAGCGACTAAATGAATCCCATTCACATTATTAAGTGATCATTATCACTTAATACCATCTGATGGTAAAAATCATATCTACAAAATACCTTAGTGGGAGCCCCTTATCTAATGTTTGATCAAATAACTGGGTGCTGTAGCCCAGTCAAATTGGCAGTGTTGGCAGTGTTACAACTTCTCAACCCATCTAGGCTTTACATGTGAACTAACTAAAGCATTTGGTTAAGGAGTTGTTTCACATTTGTCAGCAATAGTTCCAAAGTCAATCATGCTAAGAGAAATGAAAACAAGTCAAGTTAGCCAAGAAAATAGAATAATCATGCTATTATTGCTTGCAGAGATTCTCCCCCTGCCAAAAAAGCTTGATTTTCAAATGACTGTTGCGTGATATCTATCAAAATAAAAATATTGTGAAATAGTCAACCTAATTTCTGCTGTCCAAATAATAGCTTTGTTGTTAGTAGTTGGTCAACTTCCATGGGATGATTAGTGAAATCAGACCAAAAAGAAACTATAGAGAAATGAAATGGACTCTTGAAATTAAAGAAGAGAGAGAGAAAAAAGAGATAAATATGTGAGGAAGGAAGTGAAGAAAGAAAAGCAGAGAAAGGAAAAGGATCAGAGAAATAAAGGAGGAAGAGAAAAATGGATAAAAAGGAAAACAGATAAGAAAAACAAGAAACCTCTTGAGAAGTAGAAGGTTATTTTGATTCCCTCATATCGTATGTGTGTAGAGTTGTGTGTGCATTTGTGTGTGTGAGTGTGTGTGTGTGTGTGTGCACATGTGTATTGGGAAGAGAGTGGCCAGCATTGTCAGAGGATAAGCTGAGAAAATGCTGAATAAATTCCTTTCTTTTCTCCTCCATTCTCTTAAAAGTTATCATCTACATTCTTTCTCTAGTAGTCTGTAGCCATGTCTAGAGCATGAGCACAGGGGTCTTTGAAAATAAATGACAGCAAAGCAGAGGTCCAGCTTAGGTGTGGAGGCTACTAAAGCAGATAGGACTGACACTTCAAGGATTTACTCCTCTGCCATATTCCCCTCAAGTCCCCAGGGTGGCATCTCTCACCCCCAGCCCACTGAGAACCGCTCTGACAGTGGTTGAAGAATCACTAGGGGTTGCCAGATGAGTGGCAAACCATGATTTATAAAGTTTTGAGGCTCAGATTCTTCACTGTCCTGGAAATCATCAGAGTTGCCACAAACTCGAGCAACATTTCTTAACCTTAGAACTATTGATATTTTGAGACACCGCTGTTTATTGTAGGGTGTTTAGTGAGACGCTTCACCTCTACCTAAAAGATGTCAGTATTTTCCTCCAATCATGAAAGGATGTCTCCAGATAATGCCACGTCTCCATGGTACAAACTTTCCTGTGGTCGGAACAATCAGACTGTTGTCTCCTGGACCTTTCCCAGTCACAGGTACCAGAGTGGCCAACCTGAACCCGGGACAACTCAAAAGAAAAAAAAAACTAATGAAAATAAATATGTTAGAACTGGAAAGAAAAAACAACACAACTAGAAGATTAAAGAGAAAATTTATTGGAAAATATAAACTAGGGGACTGAAGAAGTGGGGTACAAGGAAGAGCACAAGTCAAGAAAGAGAGGTACACTAAACACTACAGCAAAATACATGGGGAGCGGGGGAGAGAGAGGAAGGGAGAGCCACACCAGGGCTACAATTCACAGACTTCAACAACTTTAAAAAGCAGAGAATTTCAGTGTTTTAAAATTTGTTCTTGAGCACAAGGAAAAACTTATTTTCATATTGGAGTAAATGTATCATTTATATGGAAACTCTCCCTCTTTGTCTCTCTCAGTCTCCCATTCTAACAAAAATACACTAATTTCACTGAGGAATACAGAATATAGGGAAGAAATTCTAAATAACATATTGGCCAACCAAATTCAGTGCCATATGCAAAAAATAATATTGTCACTTCAAGTGATGCTTATTCTAGCAACCTAAGAATAGTTCAATAGGATGACATCTATAAATCTAATGTACTAAGAAATAGTACCAATGATTGGACATTAATAAAGAATAATAATGAGGGTTTTTACAAAAGCATTGGACAAATTCAATAACCATTCTTTATCATAAATAATAATAATCAAAGGGAGAAGAGGGATCATTCCTCAGTATCATTTTTTTAAAAACTCAGCTTCCAAATAAATATTATGCTTAATCTCTGGAAAAAACTGAAGATGTTCCTAGTAAGTTCAGGAATTGGACAAGAATATCTTCTGTCATTACTTTTATTTAAAATTGTACTGGAGGTACTGGCAGATACCATTTGACAAGGAAAACTATACTAGCATAATTGGAAAACAGGAAATAAAACTATCATTTGCAAGTAACATTTTTTAAAATATCAAAACCTCAAAAGAATTGATTGATAAAATACATACATGAAATGAGAGAATTTAATTTCTGCCTATGTGCTACATACATTATTGGTACAAAATATCTGTGAATGAAAAACATATACTTTCCCTCCTACTCTTTCAGCAACCTACTTCTCCCTAGAGGTAATCCTTATTCCACATTTTCCAATGTATCTTCCCTTTCCTCCCTTGATTATTTCTCATTTTAAATTTATATTTTCTCCCCAATTTTAATACTTGTATTTTTGTTAAGATATGTTTTCCAGCTGGTCGTTTTTGGGGAGGTAGTCCTCCATGTATGTACCATTTTCAACCCTAGAGACACATTTGAGGTAAAACTTATTTCATAATTGTAATAATTGTGACTATTTTTGGCATATGCCCAATCCTTTAAAATGGGGCTAAAAGAACATCAAACGAATTTTTCCAGCTCTGCTAAATTTATCCTAATCCTTCCTACAGAAAGTGAAAGATGTATGGCTTGGTACCTAATTTACTAAGAACAAATAGGTTGAGAAGATACACACACACACACACACACACTCCTCAAGATCAATTCAGGAGCACAGTGGCCAAGGACAAAAGGGAGTCACCCTGAACAGAGTCAGGAGAAGGAACCTCAGATCTCACACAGGGAAGCTCAAATCAGAACGCTAAGGCTAGTTAGAATTGAGATTCTATACAAAACTACATCTTGCCCCATCTCGTCTCTGCTGAGGACATATCTGAATGCCTTACTACAGGGCACTGTTGATGGAGGCGAGGAGCCTGGTTTAAGTAACCTACATCCAACTATGTTATTAAGGGAGCTGTTGCCTACCTATGGTTTCTCAGGAGGTATACAAGGACAACACATATGGGAAGCCAAAAGGAGAAGGCACAAACAGGAATATGGAGAGACCCAAACACTTACACTGTCTGCTCCAGAACCCTGTCCACTCAGAGGGATAGTAAAGACGCAGTGCAGGGCAATTCTAGACTGAGCAATTCAGCAATCTTGGGGAGCCACCTGCAAGCCATCTCATAGTGTAAAAACCATGTTCTTGGAAAGATGGTTTTTAAAACTTTGTCATTTTTCTCACCAAATAGCAGAGGATTTGGAAGCAAGGCAATCTTACCTAGGTTTTCTACACTGCTGACACAAGTCTGTACAAAGGTCATTTTTTTCTTTTACCTAATTTTAATACATACTCTCTTTTTTTAAGCAAAATTCTCCTCTTTGACTCGTGTTATTAATTGTGGTAAACAAGGGTTGCATCTGGCTTATGTATGGAATTTCATTAAATTTCTTTCCTCTTCCATTCACAGAAGAATCCCTAGATCTTCTTTTGCTGTATTTAATGGCCACCTTATTAATGTAGAGATTAAGGTTTCAGCTTCATAAGAGGCAGGACCATCTGAACAAAACAGGACTAAGTGGCTCACTGCAAGATGGAGAACTGTAGGGGTAATAGAAAAAGAGCAAAGTTACTCATGTGTCACCATGCTGTGTTTCAATCCCCACTGACTGTTCTGACTCCCATCTGCTACAGCTCCATGTCTCCTACAATCCAAATGAAAATCAGATTTTGCACTCATTTTTCATTAGCAACATCTCCTCCATATGCAGCATTTTCTGAGGATTCAGTTCACCTCCACGTCCTCACTGAAACTTAGCTCTCCCTTGAGCATACTGTTTCCCCCACACCCCCAACATTCTTAAATGTCTCCTTCTCCCAACTCCTGCAGTGAGGTATGAAAAAAGTTAGTTTCGCTTTTCATCTTTAACACCACTTCCAGCTGTTTCCCTCATTTCTTGGTAGAATACTCTGGCTTTGATTCTTCCATCATTGAATTATATCATTTTTTACCACCTCCCTTTTTTTTTTTTTTTGGTACCAGGAATCTAACTTAGGACCTTGTGCTTGGCAAGCAGATGCTGTGCCACTGAGCTATACCCCAGCTTTTAACCCATTTTCTTTTCAGTCTCTAAACATCCTTGGGAAATTCTTTCTCATTCTTTAATGATTTTAGCCCCTGGGATATCATTGTTCTGTTCTTGACAACCTCGGTACTCAAGTGCAAAAGTTCTTTCCAAGTCCCTGTTCTCTGATGTTTGTGACTGCTCATTTCTCGATAAGCTGATCTACCCCAAACTCTGTATCAGTCAATCGCCTCCTGAGTCACATCTGAGAAGTGCTCATTATAAATAACTACTTTCTCTGATTTCCATTTTTTTTAATCACTGCCCCAGTCATTTTCCTATTTTATTCTCCCTAACATTCCAACTCCAAGTATCTTCTCATTTCATCAGGACTATAATTCATAGAACATGGCTTAGATAAGATTCTCAATAATTGTTACAGTTACCACCATTACTTTATTTATAATAAAATTTGTATTTCTCTTAATATGCAAATAATGCATGCTTCTGTTTTGAGAAATTGGAAATGTAAGAAAAAGCCAAGAAAAACAATTAGGATTTTATCACTTAGAAAAGATCTATAAAAAATTTGCAGAGGACCTAGAGATGGCCAATCAGTGAACAACAAAATACAAAGCCTCCCAACAGAAACAACTCATATGCCAGAATAAAACATCCTGGAGAGATCCAGACAGAGGGAGATGGATCCTCTTGACACAGGAAAAAATTAAAACATAGAAAAGCTTATGAAACACGTCGAGAATACAACTGGAACAGCTAAAAATTATGGGACACAGCATTTTCACTAGGACCCGCCAAGTTTGCACCAGCCTGAATTTACACGAGCTTGAATCCCCACTGGCCAGCAAAGTTACCCAAACTCATTCCCGCCACCACTCACAGGAGCCACAGTAGCACTGAAGTCAGGGGTTGGTGAGCCCAATGGAGAGCACAGCTGGTGAAGGGACCTTCATTAATCCATGGTCAGTGCTGGGAATGAGATACCCATGGGAAGGGCACGACCAAATGGGCGATGTGTTGGAATCAGGCAGAAGGACCCTGAACTGGGAGTGACAGTGACTTTAGTTGGTTGCTCCCTCCCCAGAGCAGATTAGTGGGATTTGCTTGGACTGGGTCACGCCCCTGGCCAGGACCCAATGAGCCATCCCAAATCAATTCCCTGTGCCTAGCACATATTTACCTGGTGAAGGCCCCTGAAGTTTGGCTGGCCCAGTGGGGAGGGGCAGGCATACGCAGCCGCTGCTTACATCTTAGTGACAAGAGCAGGCAGGAAAGGGTGGAGGTCCCTCACCAGCATGCTTCAGAGGAAATGCGGCCAACAGGGAAGGGGGCTGGGACCTGCACTATAACCTGTGTGGAGCAAGCCAGGACCATGACAGGAGAGAGAGGCAGGAGGAGGCCCCCAGCCCAGAACCCTGAGAACACTGAACCAGGAGAAGGAAAAACAAGGGAGACTGAGGGCGGCAAACATGCAACATCAGACATGGCTTCAATGGACATTAAGAGATATCTTCAGGACCTTGTAGATGAGCTCAAAACTGAAATATTAAATCAGGTAAAGCAAGATATGAGTAGAGTAATAAAAGAAATACTAAACATCTCTCAGGATGATACAGACAGAAGGGAGGAATACAAAAAAGGAGAGAAAGATTTGATAAAGAATATAAAGAAGGTAGTAGCAGCAGCAGCAACAGTAGCAGCATGGCTCTAGGACAGATGGGGCTATGCCACCTTTGCCCCCCTGGGGGATGGGAGGATGGGGTCACTGGAACTCAGAAGTAAAAAACTCAGCATAATCTGCAGAGAAAGAACAAAGAATAAAACAACACTAAGCAAAACTAAAAAAACAGAATGACAACTTGCAGAGGGTCCCAAGAAGATTGAAGCAGGCTGCCTCTCAGAAGGGATTGTGGATATTCACTCTGTCATGTGAATGAAAAGAGAAAGAAAAAGGAAAAGAAAATAGGGAAACTGGTAGCTGGGCATGGTGGCTCATGCCTGTAATCTCAGCACTTGGGAGGCTGAGGCAGGAGGATTGTTGCGGGTTCAAGACCAGCCTGAGCTACAAAGTGAACTCAAATCCAGTCTGAACTGCATGGAGACCCTATCTCAAAAAGACCAAAAAAAAAAAATAGGAAAGCCAAACCTATTCAAACTGGATATGGGGGTACAGGCCTAGACTACCAGCACTCAGGAGGCTGGCAGGGCAGGGCGGGGTAGGGGAGAGGAATCATCACAAATTGGAGGCCAACCTGGGCTACTTTGTGAGTTTAAGGGTAGCCTGAGCTGCATAGTGAGGCCCTGTCTCAAAAAAAGAAAAAAAAATACATGAATGGCATATCTGAAGGAATATGAAATGTGTATAACTTACTACAGAATGAATATTGGTAAGCAAATATTGAATTTTTCCTAATTTAGTGTCTACCCCTATACAAAAAAAAAGTATATAAAGAAAATATAGACTATATGAAGCAGATTCAAAGAGACTACCAGGAAATTAAAAACTCCTTTGAAAGCTAGCAAAACTCCTTAAAAGAAATTAAGGATAGACTATCAAAACTTGAAGACAAGTTTGCAATGTGTGATCATGACAGGAAAGATCTCTTAAAAATAACAAGGAAATAAGCAGTAACAATAAAAAGGCTAGAAGACAACAAGTGAATCTATAATTTAAGAATAAGAAATGTGAATGAAGAAGCAGAAATACAAACAGATGAATTACAAAGGCTATTCACGGAAATAATTAAGGAAAACTTCCTGAGCATGGGAAAAGAAAATGGCATACAGAACTCCAGCCACCTACAACCAAAACAGATCTACACCCAGACATATAATAAGCAAGATACCAGAAATTCAACATAAATACAGAATATTAAAAGCCATCAGAGGAAAAAAAACAGATTACCTATAAAGGTAAGCCCATCAAGATCATGGCAGACTTCTCCACACAGACCGTTAGATCAAGAAGAGCTTGGAGCAAAGTATTCCAAGCCCTGAAAGAAAATAATCTCCAGCCCAGATTGATGTACCCTGCAAAACTGTCACTAGAAATTAATGGAGAAACAAGATGCTTCCATGACAAAGAGGAACTGGGGGAGTTTGTGACCACCAATCCAACCCTACAGAGAATACTGAAGGACATTCTAGAGAGAGAGAAAAAAAATACCAGGATTTTAGGAACAGAGGCAGAAAGGCCTCAATGAGTGGGGCAGGCAGTAGAATGAAGGAGAAAAGTAGACAAACAAAGGCAGAAAAATAGCATAGCAGAAATGAGGCAGAGAAGTATAACTAGAATCTCTAACATAGATGGCCTTGATACACTATATTGTTAATAGTACACTATATTGTTAATAGTGCACCAGGATTTAAAACCCACATTACTCACACCACTCTGCCTAGATGTATTATATTCTGTTACAGTCATTCTACCTGTACTAGATTTGAGGGCACAGACAGTTAACTGGAAAATAACAGAATATGGTATGGTAATCATCTTTAATTTCCTATTAACTTAAGCTAAAGCTTTGTATAACCTACAGTTTTACCATGACTGATCGTAATTGAATCTGGTTTGTTAGATCATTGTTTTGTATTGATAGATTTTATTCAAAGCTGTTATTATTGATAATATCAAGTCTGAGAGTATAGGGAACTGTACTTAAGATGACAAGATTCACTAGAATATCCACTCTGGTTTGATTATTACCTGTCTTTGAAGTTTTATACTGTCTACAATGTTTTATTTTTACTAATGTTGTTATGTACTGCTATATTCAATTATACTACTATATTCACTTATGCCTGATGATATAGACAATTCTATTGAAGATAAGAAACAACATACCTTGTACTGTGGTTTTATATGACTTTTTGTTTTCATGTTTTTATAGGAATTTGTTTTGTTTTGTCTTGTTATGTTTTGTTTTTCCCTCTAATACAGAAAGTATAAATACATGCAGAGATTCATGCATGCATAGCTGTTCACATTCTCACTGTTTGAATATCTACTTTGTATGCTTTAATTTTGTAACTAGAACAACTATTTCTAAGAAGACAATATATAATTTATCAACTAGTGATTTCTTACTGTTTATCTTTTTTTTTTGAAATTCAGTATTATCTCTACCCTTTACATGCTTTTTTTTCTCTTTAAATAAAAAAAAGAAAAAAATTTTCAGTATACCTTTCTGACTTGATACGTTGCAGACTGTATCCTTTATATGTATGTCACAGATATTTGCATGTAATTTTGGTGATATAACATAACATGATTATTTGATGAGGAACATAATTTCTTTCCTGCTAATTCCCTGATGTAACAATTTTAAAAGTGTTGTTTATCTGCAGAGTGTATTATAGCAGGTGTCAGCCAAAGCCAAATTTCACACAAATTTGAAGAATTGTCTAGAAGGAACTTGCTTTATTACTCTTCCTTGAAATTTTCCTATGTCTACAGATCCATGAGCCTTGTCTCCAGTTGTTTAGTTTCATTCTTATCCTATCAGACAACTCATAGTCAATATAGGATTATATTGTATACTAATTTATTGTATATCAATATTATATATGAATATGTTTCCCAAAGTTCAATAATTATTCAACCCTTATCAAAACATACGTATATACATGTACACACTTTCTTTTTAAAGAACACTGTCCTTTTATTATTAGTGCTCATTAATTTTACAAAATGTAGGTTTTAATGCATAGAATATATTTTGGTCATATCTACCACTAAATTACCATCCTTTCCACACGTCTATCCCTCTCCTTTATTTCCTTCCTTTTGTCTAATATAGTATTTCCCCATTCATGTCACTATTTTCAGATTTCAAATATTAGGAAGAATATACGACACTTGTCTGTTTGAATCTGACTTACTGCATTTAACATGATAATCTCCAATCCTCCCATTGTCCTGAAAATGCTAAATTTTTAATCTTCTTCATATCAAAACAATACTTCATTGTGCATATATTGCACAATTTATTTACCCATTCATTTATTGATGGGCACCTAGCCTGGTTACATATCTTAGTTGTCGTGAATTGTGCTGTGACAAGCTTGAGTATGCAGGTATGCCTATAGTATGCAGTCTTTAATCCCTTTGGTATATACTAAGGAGCAGTATACCTGGACTGAAGAGTACCTCTGTATTGAAATTTTTGAGGAACCTCCATAATGATTTCTATTGGGGCTGTCCTAGTTTATATTCCCACCGGGCATTTAGAGTTGTTATTTTTCCTCATATTTTTGCTAGAGTTTGTTTTGCATGTCTGTGTGTTCTTCATAACCATTTTGACTTAGAGTTAGATGGAATTTCAGTATATTTTAGATTTATATTTTCCTAGTGACTAAAGATGTTAAGAATTTTTATAAACTTATTTGTCATTTTAACTTCTTTTGAGAAGTATCTATTTAATTAGTTTTTTTAGAATTTATTTTGAAGAAGGTAAAATAAAACAGAACAAAATAGAACAGAACATCATAAGAAAACAATGTACAAGACACAGATTTCTTTTTTCTTTTTTTTTTTTTGGTACCAGGGATTGAACTCATGACCTCACGCTTGCCAGGAGAGTGCTTACACCACTGAACTAAATCCCCAGCTCAGAGACACAGATTTCAAAGCAAGATGACTGGAGATCTTCACTGTCTATCATATTGTCTCTTGTTTTTTTCCAAATAGTTGTCCATATCTTCACACACAATGAATTCATACAAAACAAAACAAAATAGTGTTAAACTGATCAGAACAAGATGATGAAGGTATTATAGGCCTTCAAAAACAGACAATAGGAAAATCAACAATGGCTGCCATAATGTCTCTTGTTCTTTTCAAAATAGCTGTCTATACCTTCATGTATGTTGAAATTAAATAACAAAACGAAACAGACTAAAATCACTCTGAACAAAAAATAATAGTATTGCTGGATTTCACATCAACATGCTATGGAATCAGCACTGGGTACCTTAGTGTCTCTTTTTCTTCAGAGTAGCTGTTCATTTCATCATGCATTATATAATCGATTCTCATAAACTGTAAGTTCTATGCATGCATGGAACTCTACATGTATACCTATCCTTTCTGTATTAGAGGGATAAACAAAACAAAATAAGACAAAACAGAACAAATTCCTAGAAAAACAGGAAACACAAAAGTCAAAAAAATAACAATAGCCAAGAGCCCATAATACTGACAATATTGGCCTTCAAAACAAGGTGGTATTAGCATAACTAGGATTGTTATATTACATAATGATCTTCCAGAGTTCCTCAGATCACCATACAATAATATGCACAATTGTTCCAATCCCATGAATGTTAACTATTTTGTTCCAGAAACTTACAGAATTTATAGCACAATTATCTTAGCTATCCTAAGTGTGTTTATATAATTTTAGATACTTTTTCTTTTTTCTTTTCCCTTCCTTTTTCTTTTTCCTCATTTTTCCTGAGATATTATTTTCCCCCTTTAAGCAGATTGTTATCCTTTCACTGTATTTGTTGAGGTTTTTGTATCTTATGTACTCTTACCATTTCTTACACTATGGTATTTACACATGTGAGTTTGATTTGTTTCACTTGTGAGTATGGTCTCAAGTTGCATCCACTTACTTATAAATATCTCAATATGATCATTCTTTATAGCTGAGTAGTACTCCATTGTATAAAAATACCACATCTTTTTTATCCATTCCTCAGTTGATGGGCATTTAGGTTGTTTCCAAGATCTGGCTATTACAAATTGTGCTGCTGAAAGATGGGTGCGTGTATATCACTGTGGTATGATGTTTTCAGTTCTTCTGAGAATATGCCCAGAAGTGGAATAGCTGTGTCAAATGGGATCTCCAACCTAAGCTTTGTGAGGAACCTCCAGACTGACCTCCACAGTGGTTGCACCAGTCTACACTCTCACCAACAGTGCAGAAGGGTTCCTTTTTCCCCACAGCCTCTCCAGCATTTGTTGTTGGTAGTTTTCTTTATCCTGGAGATTCTTTCTGGAGTGAGATGGAACCTCAGTGTTGTTTTAATTTGCATTTCTCTAATGACAAATGATGTTGAACATTTTTTCATGTATTTATTTGCCATTTGTATTTCTTCATCTGAGAACTGTGTATTCATATCAGATACCCATTTTTGGATTGAGTCTTTGAATTTTGGGGTCTGATTTTTAAAACATTATATGTTCTAGAGAGAAGTCCTTTGTCTGAGGGACTGTTCACTAATATTTTTTCCTAATTTGTGTGGTTTCTTTTCACTATGCTGGAGATTTCTTTCAACATGCAAAAACTCTTTAAGAGGATGCGATCCCAGTTACTGCTTCTGTGAAGTATTTCATGTGCAGTTTGATTCTTGTTCTTGAATTCTCTACCTACCCTTACGTCTTCAAGGGGTACTTTGTCTTCCAACAAATTTAGTGTTTCTGTTTTAATATTTAGATCTTTGATCCATTTAGACTTTAGTTTAGTACATGATGATAGGCATGGGTCTAGTTTTAGTTTTCAGCATACGGAGAGCAAATTTTTCCAACACCATTTATTGAAGAGACTATCTTTCTCCCAGTGGACATGTTTGGTCCGTTTATCAAAGATAAGGTGGGTGAGTGTGTTTGAAGTTGTAGTTGTATCTTCTAATCTATTCCATTGATCTTCAGGTCTGTTTTTATTCCAGTACCATGCTGATTTTACTACAGTAGCTTTATACTATAACTTCAAGTCAGGGATTGTGATACCTCCTGCCTTTCCTTTGTTGCTTAGAATTGCTTTTGCTATTCTAGGTTTTTCTGGTTCCAGATAAATTTTAGGAGTGATTTCTTTAGATCTATGACATATGCTAGTGGCATTTTGACTGGGATTGCATTAAATTTGTACAACAATTTTGAGAGAATGGCCATTTTCACAATATTTATTCTTCCTATCCATGAACAAGGGATGTCTTTCCATTTTCTGAGGTCCTCTTCAATATCTTTTTTCAGGGTATTATAATTTGCTCTGAATAGATCTTTTGCTACTTTTGTTAGGTTAATTCCTAAACATTTCATTTTGTTGGATACTATTGCAAAGGATGTGGCTTCTCTTATTTTGCTCTCAGTGGTTTTGTTGTTAGTGTACAAGAATGCTATTGAGTTTTGAGTGTTGACTTTGTATCCAGCTACATTACTGAATTTATTTATTATACCTAGGAGTCTTTCAATGGAGTTCTGGGGTTCTTCTATGTAGAATGTCATCTAGGTAGAGTAATCATAATTTAACTTCTTCTTTTCCTATCCCTTTTATTTCTCTCTTTTATCTAATTGCTCTGGTTAGTATTTCTAGCACTATATTGAATAGGAGTGGTGATAATGGATATCCTTGTCTTGTTCCTGATTTAGGGTAAATGCTTTCAGTTTTGGGCCATTTAATATGATGCTTGCTGTTGGTTTGTCATAGATGGCTTTTATCATTTTGAGGTAAAGACCATCTATTCCAAATTATTGTAAGATTTTTATCATGATAAGGTGTTGGACCTTATCAAAGGCTTTTTCTGCATCTATAGAAATGACCATGTGGTTCTTATTTTTGGCTCTATTGCTATGGTGGATTACATTTATTGATTTGCATATGTTGAACCATCCCTGCATTTCTGGGATGAATCCCACTTGGTCATGGTGTATAATCTTCTTGATGATTTGCTGCATCCTGTTTGCCAGTATTTTATTGAGAATTTTTGCATCATTAGGGAGATTGGCCTGTAGTTCTCTTTTTTGGTTGGATCTTTCTCAGGTTTTGGTGTTAGAGTAATATTTGCTTCCAGGAATGAGTTAGGGAGAATTGTTTCCCTTTCAATTTCATTGAAAAGTTTGAAGAGTGTTGGCATTATTTTTTCTTTGAATTTCTTATAGAATTATGCAGTGAATCCATCTGGACCTGGGCTTTTCTTTGTTTTAAAGAACTTAATTACATTTTCAATTTCATTAATTGAAATTGGGTTATTCAGCAGTTTTACATCTTCTTGTCAAAATAGATATTAATGATCTATATTTCCACAGGATGTATAGTGATTTCACCCTTTTCATTCCTTATTGCATGAATTTGAGGGGTTTTTTTTCTTTCCTTTTTTAAAATAAGGTTGGCTAGAGGCCTGTCAATTTTATTTATTCTTTCAAAGAACCAACTCTTTGATTCATTGATTCTTTGTATTATATTTTTAGTCTTTATTACATTGATTTCTAATCTGACCTTTATAATTTCCTCCCTTCTTTTGGCTTTGGACTTGCTCTTCTTTTTCTAAATCTTTGAAGTATAGCATCAGGTTGTTTATTTGTGTTCATTCTGTTTTCCCGATGTGGGAGTTCACTGCAATAAATTTTCCTCTGAGGGATGCTTTCATTGCATCCCACAGGTTCCAGTAAGATGTATTTGTATTTTTGTTTGCCTGTAAATATCATTTAATTTCTTCTTTAATTTCCTCTGTGACCCACTGATTGCTCAGGAGTGTACTATTCAATTTCCATGTGTTTGTGAGGTTTTTGCAGTTTCTTTTGTCATTAATTTCTAGTTTCATGGTGCTATGATCTGATAGCATGCATGGGATAATTTCAATTCTTTTGCATTTACTTAAGCATGTTCTGTGGGCTAGTATATGGTCTGTTTTAGATAATGTTCCATGTGTTGCTGAGAAGAATGTATATTCTGATGTTGTTGGGTGGAACACTATACGTCTATCAAGTCCATTTGTTCACAGGTGTGATTCAGTTCTGTTATTTCTTTGCTGATTTTCTGTCTAGTTGATCTGTCCCTTTGTGTTAATGGCATGTTAAGATCTCGTTATAATTGTGTTATTGCTTATTTGATTTTTAATTTCTGTTAACATTTGTTTTGTACAACCTGGATGCTCTCAAATTTTTTGCATAGATAATTAAGATTGTTATCTCCACCTGTTAAAGTTTTCCCCTAACTAGTATGTAGTGGCCTTCTTTATCTCTTTGTATCATTCTTGGTTTGAAGTTCATATTGTCTGCAAACAGAACAGTGACCCCTGCTTTTTGGGGGAGGTCCTGTTGCAAATCGTTTTCCATCCTTTGATTTTCAGTCTATGAGTTTCCTTTTTGGTTAGATGGGTTTCCTGTATATAGTGTATGGTTGGATGTTTCTTCTTGAGCCATTCTACCAGTCTGTTTCTTTTAATTGGTGAATTGAGGCCATTTACATTAATGGTTATAACTGATATAGATTGGTTTACTTTTCACATGTTCTTTTTCTGCTGTTGATTCTTTACCTTTCCACTCAGTTTAATTGTTTTCCTTGCTTAGTGGTTTTTTCCTATGTCTGTCTAAAATGTCTTTTACTATTCTTTGCACTGATGGTTTGGTGGTCATGAATTTCTTCACCTGTTCTTTGTCATAGAAATATCTTATTTCTCCATCCATTTTGAAGGACAGCTTTGCAGGGTACATCAATCTGGGTTGGAAGTTGTTTTCCTTTAGGATATGAAATACTTCACTTCATACTTTTCTTGACTTCATTGTTTGTGTTGAGAAGTCTGCTGTGATTCTGATAGGTTTTCCTTTATAGGTGATCTGTCTCTTCTCCCTAGCAGCTTTTAATATTCTGTTCTTGTGTTGGATTTCTGGTGTGTTGATTATTATATGTCTCGGTGTAGTTTTATTTTGGTTATGGTTATTTGGAGTTCTATATGTTTCACTGATCTGTATGTAAGTTTCTATTCTCATGTTTGGGAAATTTTCAGCTATTACTTCTGTAAATAGCCTCTTGATATCTTTTTTGTTGTCATGTTCCTTTTTGTTTATACCTATCAAACTTATGTTGTTTTTCTTTGCATCATCTTGCAGTTGTTGAATTGTTATTTCCTGGTTCCTTGTTATTTTTAAAAGATCTTTCCTTTCCTGTTCACTAGCTATAATCTTGTCTTTGAGGTCTAAAATTCTATCTTCACTTTTGTTGAGGTGGTTTTGCCATCTTTCAATGGATTTTTTGATTTCCTGAATCTGCTTCATGCATTCTCTTTGTTTCTTATATTCTTCATTCAGAGTTTCCATCTTTTTGCATTGTTCCTCTAGTTTTTTAACTATGTCTTCTTTAGATGTGTTCAGCATTTCTTTAATTACTTTTATTATTTCTTCTTTTACCTGGGAGACTTTCTGATTTGAGTTCTTTTATAGCTTCCCAGAGTTGTTTCTTTACTTCACTTAATATCATTTCAGGTGTATGGCTTGTATGTTCTTCTATGTCCATTCTCCTAGGCTTGCTTGGGTTGGGCTGAAAGTTTGAGATTGCGTTTTGCTCTTTTGTTTTGTCATTTTCCTATATTTCTGGATTTTGAGCCATGTTTTAAAGCTTCCCCCCATATGCTGGGAATCACCTGGTCCACTTTTGGCTCTTGGGGCAGACTGCAGGCAACTGCTAGCCACTTGGAATTTGCTGAGTGTGGGCCAGTTAGGCCCAAGGAGACTACCGTATGTCTTCCTGTGATTGGTGACACAGGGCATGGTATTACCACTTGGGAGACTCCCTGTATGCTGGGATTCAACCTGTGCACATCCAGGTCCGGGACTGAATTCTGGCCCCTGCTAGCTGCTTAGAGTTTGCTGGACATGGCCCAGTTAGGCCTGCAGGGACCTCCTGTCCATCCTTGGGTGATTTAAAATGTGGGGTGTGGTCTTATCATCTGGGAGTGATGTTCCAAGTCTTCCCTGTGCTATGGGATTCAGCCTGTGCATGTTCAGGCCCCAGGACTGAATTCTGGCCCCCACGACCTAATTAATTTATTTGTTCATTGGGCTTTTTAAATTTTCTGCTTTTTTTTTTTTTTTTTTTTTTTTTTTTTTTTTTTTTTTTTTTTTTTTTTTTTTTTAGTACTTTTCATGTCCTAGATGCAAATGTACCATCAGGTGAATTAGCTGGCAAAGATTTTCTCCAATTCTGTAAGCTATATTTTTATTCTTTTGGTTGTTTCCCTTACTGCGCAAAAACATTTTTATTTGATTTAGTCTCATTTGTTGATTTTTGCCATTGTTTTCTGTGCTGCTGGATGCCTGTTTAAGAAGTCTCTGTCACTATCTATGGCTTCAATTATTTCCCATATGTTTTATTTCAACAGTTTTAAAATTTCAGGTCTTACGGCAATGATTTGAATCCATTTTGAGTTGATTTTTTGTGTAGGGTCAGAAACAAGAATCCAATTTCAATATTCTACAAGTGGGCATCCAATTTTTCCAGAGTCATTTATTGAAATGCCTATCTGTTCTCCCATGTGCAGTTTTGGCTCCCTTGTCCAGAATCAAATGGATGTAGCTGTGTGGTTAGTTTTTGTGTCCTGTATTATATTCCATCAATCTACATCTATTGTTGTGCCATTACCATTCTGTTTCTGTTACTATGGATTTGTAGTATAATTTGAAATCAGGTAACATGAACCCTCTAACCTTGTTCTTTTTGCTTAGGATTGCTTTGGCAATTTGGGTATTTTGTGTTCCTACATGAATTTTAGGGTTATTTTTTCTAGTTTTTTAGAGAATGGTACTGTAATTAGATGGGGGTTGCATTGAATCAGTATGTTTCTTCTGGTAATATGGCCATTTAAACTATATTAATTCTGTCAATCTATCAACAACAGAAGTCTTTGCATTTTCTTGTGTCTCCTTTTATTTTTTTCTTCAATGTTCCACAAGTTTCATTGTAGAGGTCTTTCACCTCCTTGGTTTAAATTATTGTGATTGGAATTGTTTTCCTGATTTTTTTCTCAGCTAGTTTGTTATTGGTATATAGAAAAGACATTGATTTTTAATGATAATTTTATAGCCTTTTACTTTGCTGAATTAATTTATCAGCTCTAACAGTCCTTTGGTGGAGTCTAAGATCATTTAAATATGGGATCATACTGTGTAAAAATAAGAATAATTTAATTTCTTCCTTTCCTATTTGTATGCCTTGTATTTATTTCTCTTGCCTAATTATTCTAGCTGAATATTCTAGTGCTACATTGACTGGTAACTAGGACTGGTAGCAGTGGATATCCTTGCTTGTTACTTTACCTCACAGAAAATGCTTTCAGTTTTCCCCTATTCAGAATGATGTTAGTTGCAGTATTGTCATATATGACCTTTACTATATTATGGTATGAAACTTAATACTTAGGCTCTTTAGGGTTTTTATCAGGAGAAAAAGTTAATTTTTTCTTGCAGTCTATCCCTGCATCCAATGAAATTGTCATGTGATTTTTGCCCTTGATTTTATTATGTGGTATAATGCATTTGTTGATTTGTATGGTGAACTATGTGCATTCCTGGAATGAAACCAAATTGATATAGTACATAATCTTTTTATTATGCTGCTGAATTAAATTTGCAAGTATTTTATTAAGGAATTTTGCATCTATGCTCATCATACATATTGGTCCATAGCTTTCCTTCTGTATTGTGTCCTTGTCTCATTTTAATACCAAGTTGATGTTGGCCTGATAGAATAGGTTTAGAAGTGTTCCCTTTTTTCTATTTTATGGAATTGTTTAAAGAGCACTAGTGTTAGTTCTTCTCTAATAGTCTGGTAAAATTTAGCACCGAACCCATTTGATCTTTGTCTTTTTGTTGCTGTTGCAAGACTTTTTATAACTGCTTGTATCTCACTGCTTGTTGATGATATATTTGGGGTTTTTATATCCAGTTTTGGCAGATCTTTGTATTCAAAAGTTCCCTATTTTTTTCCCAAATCCTCCAATTTATTAGAATATAGTATTTCAAAATTCTTTTTAGTAGTCCTCTGGATTTCAGTGCCTCTTTTTCCTCAGTTTGGCTATCATTTCGTTGAGCCTGTTCATTGTTCCTTTAGTTTTTATCTTAGTAATTTCACCTCTGATCTCTCATTTTTTTTTTTTTTTTTGGTACCAGGGAATCAAACTCATGACCTTGTGCTTGCCAGACAGGCACTTATGTCACTGAGCTAAATCCCCAGCCCTCTGATCTGCTTCAGCTCTTTTCTTCTGTTGAGTCTTATTTTGGTTTGATCTTGTTTTTCAGTGTCCTCAAGATTTAGCCTAATAAGTATGAGGTTATTTTGTGATTTCTCTGATTTTTTTCTAATATGTGCACTCAAATTTATAGACTTTCCTCTTAACAGTTCCTTTATTGTATTCCAGAGGTTTTAGTATGAAGTATTTCTTTACAATTTTTTTTTATTTTAAAGAGAGTAAAGCCAAGCAAAATAAAATAGAATGAAACCAATCAAAGCACAACAGTATAAATTATACAAGATTTCAAAACAAGATATTAGGAAATCAACAATGGCTACCATAATGCCTCTTGTTTTCTTCAAAATAGCTGCCCATATCTTCAGACATAGTCAAATCAAACAAAACAACAGAACAGAAATAAATACAAAACAATAAATGCAATACAGGACTTTAAAACAAGATGGCAGTAAATCCAAAATGGTTACCATAATACATCTTGTTATCTTTGAAATAGCTGCCTAGGCCATCAACAAGTATAGTAAAATCAAAAGACAAAATAGAATGAAACCAAACAAAAAAACAATGAAAATGATACAGGACTTTAAATCAAGATAACAGAGAATTAACAGTGGTTACCACCTTCAGAAGTAGATTCCCCATAGATGTTACATTATGTATTATTATTCTCTAAATAGATGATCAGACTACCGGCTTAAAGCCTGCAATGTCAATGAAACACTAAACATTACAAGTATATTTTACTTCAATAGCTTTCATGTCAGCCTGTTTTTCTCCAGATCAGCCAGTTTTTTACCAGGTGGGGAGGGGGGCTTGGCTCTTTTTGTCTCCCAACACAAGTGCCAGGAGAAGCTGGCATCAGGTTATCTTCCCCATAGCCATACATGGTGCTGACTCACAGGAAGGGATCAGCTTCTGGTTTCCCTCCCTGTAGCCTGTGCATGGCACCAACTCACAGAAAGGGCTTGGCTTCTTGTTCTCCTGGCAGCCTGTGAATGGTACTGACTCACAGGAAGGGGCTGGCTTCTTGTACTTCTCCCCATGGCCTGCAGATCTGAAGTGTTTCTATTTTAATTTTTTTCTAAAATTTTTAAAATTTCCAGATGGCTTCTGTAGGGGACCACAGAGATGAATCTCCTTGACTCTCCTTGAAAAGAAGAGCAACTATCTCCATTTTGGATAAATTTGGCCCTTTTTCACTGTATTGATATGTACAGAGCTGACTAGGCTATTTCTTTGTTCTTTAAATTGGCTTTACACAAGGCAAATTGGATTGGCTGAGGAGCTGATGTGTAGTCTCTGAAGCAAAGCAACAGGTCAATGTTGCTCCACCCAGTGACTCCTCAAATAAATGTTTGAGTCAGGCGGGATGGAGAGCCATGCTGCATGCTGTTGGCTGGAACCAAGTCTCAAAAAAGAAGTTGTGACTTCCCAGATTGTACATAAGAACTGAACACCAATCCCAAATTATTAGCTATTATCTCAGTTGTTATGCAGATTGCTCTCTGTATTTCTTGCTCTCTGCAGATTGCAGAGGTGATCTCAGACCTCCTACCTAGCCCAGCTCAAAGAAGTCACATATTTCTCACCACTCTCAATGTCACCCATCCCCTCATGGAGAATAAAACCTGAAAAAGGATCTAGGTCAAGGCCTTTGTTGGCTCCCCATAACTGTATATATGTCTCAATGTCTTTCTTTCCACTGTGGGTTGCCCTGGAAGTGGTAAATTGGAATTAACTCACTAGAATCCCAATAATGTTTCCTTGGGATTACAAACATAAACCTTCCTGGACCATGATGTGGATGGGAAATTGTTGGCTGTAGCTTCAATGACCCATTGATTGACACAAAGTGAATTATTCAATTTCTATGTATTTTTACGGTTTCTGTAACTTCTCTTGGTATTGATTTCTACCTTCATTTTATTATAACCTGGTAACATGATAGAAATTATTTCAATGTTTTTGTATTTGTCAAAATTTGTTTTATGGCCTAAAATATGGTCTATGAGCTATTGAAAAGAATGCATTCTGTAGTTGTTGAATGGAATGTTCTGTAGGTATCTATTAAATTCATTGATGAACAGTTAGCTTAATTCTGATATTTTTTTGTTTATGTTTTTTGGATAACCTATTTATTGGTGGGAGTAGAACACTAAAGTCACTGGGATCTATGTGACCTTTTATGTCAGGGAGTGGGTACACAAATATTTGGTGTTGATGTATTTGCAACTGTGGTGTCTTTCTTGTGGACTGTTTCCATCACCAATGTATAGTAGCCTTCTTTACTTCATGTGACCAATTCTGAGTATAGTTACTCCTGGTTGGTTTTGGGTTCCAATTAAGGGAATTCTGTTTTCCTTCCTTTTACTTTCACTCTGTGTATATCATTGCTAGTGAGGTGCATTTCTTGCATGAAGTTAAGAGTTGGGTCATTTGAAAATCCATACTGTCTATATTTTTCTCTTAATTGGAGAAATGAAATCATTTGCACTATTATTATAAAAAAGTATTTACCAATTTTTATCATTTTGTCATTTTTCTAATATTTTCCTCATTCTCAATACCTATCTATTCTTCCTCTGCTGTATGTAGGATTTCTTTGAGTATTTTCTATTTTCTGCAGTGCCAGCTTAGTGGTCATGAATTTCTTTAGTTTATAATTTTGTTATATGCCACATTGTAAGATGTCAGAGATGAAAGAGAAAAAGTAGAGACTGAGGCCCACAATGAAACAGAGCAGCTGGGCATAATGGTGCACATCTGCAATTCTAGCACTTGGGAGGCTGAGGCAGGATTTTTGCAAGTTTAAGGCCAGCCTGGGCTACAAAGTGAGCTCAAGGCCAGCCTGAACTGCATAGGAGAACTTGTCTCAAAAATACAAAGCAAAGAAAGAAAGAAAGAAAGAAAGAAAGAAAGAAAGAAATTGTGCAAGGCTATGTGTGGTGGGATTAAGGTTAAAAGATGAACGTAATACAACTTATTCTTTTCTTTATCTTTAAATACATCTACTCTGGAATTCTTTATTACTCTGCAATTCTAATAATATTGTACAAGGTGTTTTAAGGATTTCTGTTGCAGACTTCATCCATATTTAAAAGAAGGATTCTCAGAGGAACAAAGAAAACACATTAGAATTTGAAACAAAGTGGAATTTTAGATTTTTAATGTTAATTTCAAGGGATGTATATGTTCCTCAAAGTTTGAAAAACATTATTTTAAAGCAATGCTGAGTAAGGGATACTGGAATGTAGTCTCAGACCAAATGTACTCATCTCTATATTTCCAACGCATGTGAAGTACATTTCTAGAAGCTTTTTAAAAAATTTTGTGGTTGGTACTTCACATACAAATTTCTCAGAAAGACCTGATGTCATTGAGGAGTAATGGGTATAATAGCTCTTAGCAAAAATCCAGAAATAATTTGTCTATAAAGAACTGATTTCTATTAGTACAGCCTTTATGGAAAACCATATCAAATTTCCTCAAAAATCTACAAATAGAACTACCTTATGATGTAGCAGCCCCCCTAATCAGCATATACCAAAAGGAAGTGAAACAAGTATAACATTTATACTTCCATATTTACTGCAGCACTGTTCACAATAGCTAAGATGTGGAATCAATCAAAGTGTAATTAATGGGTGAATTGATAAAGGAAAATGTGGTATGCATACATAATTGAATATTACTCAATCTTAAAAAAGAATAAAATTCTGTCCGTTGTGACACTGTGAATAGAACTGGAGGACATTATGCTAGGTGAATGAGTTGTGCACAGAAAAATAAATACCATAAATCTTACTTAAATTTGGAAGCCACAAAAAGTTGTCTTTATAAAAGTAAAGGCTAAAAATGGTCCTAGAAAATAGGAAGGGAGGAGATAGAAAATAGAACAGTGTCTGAAAATAGGTACCAAAATATAGCCAGACAGTAAGTTGTAGTGTTCTACAGCACAGTAGAGTGATGATATTTTATAAAGATATTAATCTTTATAGATTATTACATAATCTATAAAGAACTAGGAGTTCAAAATTTCCCTACAAAAAGAAATATATGTTTAGGAAAAAGGAAATGCTAATTAAATTGATGTGATCATTATTCATTTTATACATGCATCAAATTATTACTCTGCATTCCTTCATATATACAATTAAAAAGAGAAAGGAGGGAAGGAACATTACAAAACAATTACTGAATCAAAGATATCATAACTTTGATCCAATCCAGTGAGGCCTAATGAAATCAACTGAACAAATTTACACCTGAAATTATTATTGTTCTTGGAACATTCTGGGAAAGAACCTTCTTTGGAAATTACCTTCACATTCTTTTGTGTGCTACATATAATTCTAAACATTCTCTAAAGTATATAAAAAATTGTTTTGACATTGAAACAGATTGTGGATTCATGTAAAATGATATGTATATTTAAAAAAAATATGCAAAAGCTCCAACCTGATGCCACCCACAGGAATACTCTCTGCACCTGGATGAAGAGGATAAGATCTGAATGGTGAACAGTGAAGAATCAGTCTCTCCGAGACTGGATGTCCAGATGCTGTAATATAGCAATGTGAGGAAGAGAAGAAAGAGAAGTAGACACCTGGGAACCAGAAAGGATCTGAAGTGAGAACTCAAGCCCAAGAGAGAGCAAAGAGGGAGACCTCAATTCAAAAAAAGGAAATGGTAAGCTTCACTTTCTCCCTGGTCCCTAGCTCACTGTGTGTGTGTGCGTGTGTGTGTGCGTGTGTGCTCACGCTCGTACGCGCAGAGGCACAGTGGCTACTGGCAACCCTAGAGGCACCAACAGAGAGACACCTCAGTAGATACTGCAGACTATGGTGGTTGGTAAGTTATTCAGGTGCAGACATCCACAAGGAGGGGGTGTTTGGTGATTAGCCATCTTGGACAGAGACCAACAGAACTTGGAATCAGAGCAAAATCAGGATGGCTCCACCTTGTGGCTCCAGCAGTCGGAGTAGGCAGAATGGAGATCAAGTCAGCAGGAGGTCAAGGAGCTGAGTTGAAGCCTGTGGGAGGCACATAGAGTGTTGCAGGCTGAACAAATCAGATTCCAACTTCACAGCCAGAAAGCAGCCTGAACGGAAGTGTAACTAAAGGTACAGGTTTCATGGATTATTCACTATCCCGCTGTAAATTTGGCTTGTTGGATTAATCAACACAGATCTGGGCTCGGTCTGCTCAGTCTGTCCACAAGGACAGCAGAGACACTCTGGGAAGTGGACATAGAAAAGACTTTTTTTTTTCTTGATTGTTCTTGTTTTATGTTAGTGTGAACATTATTTCTAGATTTTTGTGATTTTTCTGTTCTTGTTTTTCTTTCTTTTTTTCTAATTACTTTAATCTTTATTGAAAATATTAATTTAATATTAATATTAAACTTTATTGAAAAGAATATTAATTTGACACACCTAAGTTATTCACAAATAGCATTTTTTCTTAACAAGTTTATTAAATTAGTTTGAGTTGGAACATGACTAATTTGGAGGTATTCATTATTCAAGAATTCTTCACCAAATTTATGATATCAAAGCAATTAAATTGTACATACATTGGCTACTTAATACTCTAAACACTTGAAACTGACCTTTGGATAGTGCTATTTCCCATTTTGTTTAACTGAACCTTTACTCCTCTTGTGCTATAAACTTAGTGAACAAAACACTGTACAAGGATCAGAAACCAGGAGAACCATGGCGTTGTACAGCAAGATGGAATCTTAGAACACTGAGGATAGTGTACTGAAAACAGAGAAAATTTGAAAATAATCACTTGGGTTTGGAAAGATGGATAGTATATAAAAATTGAGTTCATCTTATGTATATTCAATAACAAATCATTAAAGGTCACATTTTTAATTTAGCCTGAAGAAGCACAAATGAATGCTACTTTAATATTTTGAGTAAGTCTGAAACTGAATTGAGTAGAAGATGCTTAAAGAGAAGAATTTTTTTAAATGATGTCTTTTCGAAGGAGAGCAGTATGCCTAACTATGGTACTATGTGGAAATGAGATCTGGATAATGATGAAAAATGCAGGTTTGCCGAAGTCACTGGATTCCTTATTCATCCAAAAGATGCTATAAAGTAATATGTTCAGCAGTTGTTCTCAGTTTTGGACACATAGCCAGGACTCAATCAGAGAAGAGTACAGGGCTTGGAAAATGAAGTGGTTTTAATTCCACAAGTGTTTTTTTCTTCCTGAGAGTGAAAATTATAGAAAATTAAGTAGTTAATGTCTTTAAAATATCTGAGCTTCAGAAGAGCAATGAAACTAAGAAATTCATAATGAAAACAGATAATGTTTCAAAATAGAAGAAATTAACTTAGTAAAAGTATGAGCTAAGTTTGCTAAAATGTAACATAGCTTAACAAAAAAAGGTATCAGATTTAAAATTTAATCTGTAGAGAATGATCACATTTTTCTGAAAAGTTGCAAAGTATACTAGTGTTGTTTCTAATTATCACACTTTACATACCGGGAAAATCATGCTCTCATTTTCAATTATTATACACTTTCCCAAACGTGTTTATTATAAATACTAAACACAGGCAATGATAATGTGATATTTTGTGGTGGTGTTTTCCACATAGCTTTATGAAACTATTAAATCATGTAGTAAGTAAATCCTACCTGAGTACTTTAATATCCAGTGCATGAAACTTAGTTTAATATTCTACTAAACTATTTACTTTAGCACTTATTGATGATTTCTGTTTCATGAAAATATGATATATGCTTTGCAACTGACACAATTGGCTTGACATAATTCTGGAATATTGTTTTTTGTTTGTTTGTTTGTTTTTCCTTTTTTGTTTTTTTTTTTGGTGCTGGGGATTGAATTCACAGCCTCATGTTTGCCAAGCAGGCACTTACACTGCTGAGCTAAACCCCTGGTTGCTTGACATAATTCTGAAACATGTATTAGAGAGTATAGACACCTCCCATCATTTATATTATTACATAAAGAAAAAAATTTGTGAGTTAAGAAAGAATTGAAATCAAATACATGTTTCTTATTTGTTCTGTGACCCTTGGTGCATTACTAAACTTATAATAAGGACATTTCAAAGGACATCTGTTATTCATTTATATATATATATATATATAATACACACACATGTATAATATGTGTTTATAAACATGTAGGATGATGCTCAGGATAGAATAAGAGTTTAAAAAATGGTTGCCGTGTCTAAAAGTTCTGCACATCAGTCTGAACATTCTGTTTTGGTGACATCAAAACACATTTCTTGATGTAATCAGTTACTTAGAGAACACCTGAAGTCAAATCTAGTATTGAAGCAAATTACTATATTGATATTACCATAGAGTCTCAAGTCAAAAAATCTCGACCTAAAAAAAAATCCATGATTTTTTAAATAAAATATAGATAAAATGGAACTGGGTGATAGAAATAATCCCAGTAAGTATGATTTATTCTTCCCTATTCAATTATTTAAACACATCTCTAGACGGTGAAAGGGTAAAGTACCCTCTAATTCAAGTTACTGGTATACTATATGCCTGGAATTAACCAATCATGTTTTTTTAAAAAAATAAGGATGAAAATGTAAAGTTAGTTTCCCATCTAAGATTTGGAAAAGCAAACATATTATGTGCTTCTGAAGGTGTGTATCTAGGGCCTTCATGCTCTGCTGTAGCTGCACAGCATTAAGCTGTTAGATTTCACTGTCGTTTGAAAGATAACAGCTGGAAGATCTGGCAGACTTTTGGCTGTCAATCATTTAGAGAGCTACATTTGTCTCGATTAAATAAGCACCAGTTATTAAACCGGAGCCTTGACATCCAGCGAAGTCTGGTTGTGTTTAGATGGCAAGTGAAGTCCGTCTGAACCAGAATAAGGCATCATTCCTGGAGCGTTCTGTTAGCAGTTAAGAGGCCAGTAAAAGAACTCTCTTCTTCCCTCCATAGAAGCACTCTAGAAGCTTTCAGCCTGTTGTCGAGTAGAATCATAAATTTCCTAACCTCTCTTCTTCTCCCATGTTTCATTAGCAGTTTCAGGGTTCTGATAGGACAGCACTTTCGTATGGATGATGTAGTCTATCGATGTAGCTCAATAAGTTCTTGGAGGTTTCAGTCCATAATCAATTGGCTCCAAGGAAGCATGGCGTGGTGGGGCAGCCCTTCATGGTGGCTGCAAACAGCAAAGCAGCAAGTGGCCTTGTTGTTATTTCTTCCTTCACTTTCCCTCCTGTCCTCTTTACCAGTTTCCCAAAGTTTGCCTAATCTTCCTTTGCGTTCCAGATTTGGCTATAATCTCTTTCTCTTGTTCTATTTCTGTATTTTTCCCCAAGCCCATTAAAATTTTTTCCCTCAAGATGAAAAGTAAAATTGCCATATTTAGTGTGTATATATATTGTATATAATTTTCTGGTTTGCTTTATATTTTACTATACAATCACAAATATAGTTCATTGGTTAAAAGTGGCAAATTAATAGTTATCACAGTTTGACACTTTCTAGGGTATGTTTAATGCTATTGCTATTGCTGATTGTACTACTTTAGCCAAAGTGATATGATTGCTCTAATCAGTTGTTCTTCCTGGTATATCAAGACTGATTGCCTAAGAGTTATAAATAATATTGTAGACCAGTGCCAAAGAACTAGGGGCTAAGACATATAGGCAATGACTTCTCATCCTCAATAAACTGAAGAGGTGGGACCTTTCAACAGACTAAAACTCCAAAATCCAGCTACACCTAGAAGATATCTCTGAGAAACAGTCACTTCCTAATGGTTCTAAATACTAGAAGTAAAGCTACATTCAATAAGCAATTTATAAACATCAACTCAGGAATTAAACTAAAAAAGTAGAAAATTAGAAGACACTTAAGCAAGATGCAACTCCAGACGTCCAGCTCACCAAAGGGAACGTTAGGAGGCAACGAGGTGTGACAAACTGAAAGTCACTCATCTGGACTCTCTGAAGTGGTAACAGCAAAAGTAACAATGAAAATGAATGAAGCTCTAGAGAAAAATCGAGTCAAAAATAACTTCTCAGATAACTAAAGAGGTAGTGACCATGATGAATGGTTAGTAACCCTAGAGTACATAAAGATTTTTTTTTAAAATAGAGAAGCTAAGGAAAATGATAGAAACCATTAATTCCCAACACAGGACAGAAATAGAATATATTAAACAGATTAAAACAGATATCCAGGAGAGTAAACATTCCAGAAAGTATATGCAGCAGAATGAGTCAATGTGAGGGCAGAATTAAATAGGGGGGAGGGGGATCAACAACAAGAAAATCACATGATGAAGATAAACCAATACATATCAGATACAACCATCAGTGGAAATGCTCTTAATTCACCAGTCAAAAGAATCAGATTGGCAGAATGGATTGAGAAGTAAGATCCAACAAAATGCTGCATACAAGAAACACATTTAATTCAAAAAGAAATTCATAGACTGAATGTCAGAGGAAAGAAAAACAATACTCTTTCAACAGGAATTTGGACAAAAGTAGGATTAGCAATTCTATTTGCTGACAAAGTGAATTTATTACATTAAAAAAACAGAGCAAGATCAAATAAACAATGTAATGTTGACTTTAAAGCTTATAGAAAAAGAAGAGCAAGTGAATTCCTAAGCTCATATGACAGAGAAAATAGTAAACTTCTGAGAAGAAATTAACACAATGGAGACAAAGAAAATAATATGAAAAAAATCAATGTACTGAAGAGTTGGTTCTTGGAAAGATTAAATAAAATTAACATGCCCTTAGAAAACGTTATCAAAAAAAAGAGAGAAAGAAATGACTCAGATCCATGCAATTAGGAATAAAAAGGGTGAAATCACAACAGAGTCTGCAAAAATCCAGATCATCAATACTTCCCTCAAGAACACATATTCTAATAAAACAGAAAACACACAAGAAATGGAAAAATTCCTAGATACATATGAAGTACCAAATTTGAATCACGATGATAAAAGAATTCTAAATAAACCAATCAGTCAATGAAATTGTAGATGTAATTAAAAACCTACCAACAAAGAAAATCCCAGGCCCTGATAGAATCACTGGTGAGTTCTGCAAGAAATATGGAGAAAACTTAATGTCACTACTTCTTAAATGATTTAATGAAATTGAAAGGCAAGCAACACTCCCAAATTCATTCCTGGAAGCATTACTCTGATGCCAAAACCAGAGAAAAATCCAACTGAAAAAGAGAAGAACATCCAGCCAATCTCCCTCATGAATATAGACACAAAAATCCTCAGTAAGATAATGGGAAACAGAACATAGAAAATCATCAAAAATATTATATACCATGAACAAGTAGGATTCTTCTCAGGGAAGATATACAAGTCAGTAAACATAATATACCATATTAACAGCGCCAAGGACAAAAAAGACATGATATTGTCAATAAATGCAGAATAAGTATTAGACAAGCCTATTCAGGATAAAAACTCTTACAGAAAATTTAATTAAATGGCCTTTATCTCATTCCGATAAAAGCCATCAATGATAAACTAACAGTCAATATCATTATAAATGAGCAAAAACTGAAAGCTTTTACTCTAAAATCAGGAAGTAGACAAAGATTTCTACTATCTCCACTCTTATTCAATATAGTTCTGGAAACCTTAGCCAGAGTAATTAGACAAGGGAAAAAAATAAAAGGAATAAACATACAACAGTAAGAAGTTAAATTACCATTATTTATGAAAGACATGATACTCTACATAAGAAACACCAAAAATTCCACCAAAAGTCTTCTAGATTTAGTAACAAAATTTAGTAGCATAGCTGGATAAAAAGTCAACATTTAAAAGTCAGGAGCATTCCTATACACAAATAACAAACTGACTGAGAAAAAAATTAGGGAAACAATATTTCTCACAATAACATCCAAAAATATGAAATACCTAGGAATCAATTTTAAAAGGAACATAAAAGACTTTTTCATTAAAACTTCAGTGTTCTGAAAAAGGTTACTGAGGAGGATATCAAAAACTAGAAAGATATCCCTCATTTTGGGGTAGGAAAAACCACCATATTGAAAATGCCCATATTCCATTAATGCAATTCTGATCAAAATACCAATAGCACATCTCACAGAATTAAAGAACGCAATCCTAAAATTTATCTGAAACCAGAAGAGAACTAGAGTAGCAAAAATATAACAGGAAGCAGGAGGCATCACAATCCCTGACTTTAAATTATACTACAAAGCTACTGTGACAAAAAAAAAACAAAAACAAAACCCATCATGGTAGTGGGGGGGAGCAGACATAAGAATCAATAAAATAGATTAGAAGATGAAGAAACAACTCCCAACACATTCAATGACTTGATCTTTGACAAAGGGACCAAACACATTAACTTGAAGAAGGGAGCCTCTTTAATAAACGGTGCCAGAAAAACTGGCTTTCCGCATGTGGTAGACTAAAACCAGGCCTATGTCTATCACCACACACAAAACTAAAATCAAAATGGATCAAAGGTCTAAATATTGAAACAGAAACACTAAATCCTGTGGTAGAACTCTTGATGACATTGGGGTAGGTAAAGACTTTATGAACAAAAAGCAAATCACACAGGAACTATCGCAAAAAATCAACAACTGTAATCTCATTTTATTAAAAACCTTTTGCTCAGTCAAAGAAACCACCAATAAAGAAAAGATACAACCCACAGTGTGGGGGAAAAAAAATTGCCAACTGTCCTTCAAAGGACTACTATCTAGAATATATAAAAAACTCAAAAAATCAGACTCCCCCTCTAAATTTAAAGACCTAATTCAACAAAATGAGTGTCTGAATTGGCTATTATCAAGAAATCAACTCATAACAAACGCTAGTGGGACTGTGAGGGTAAAGGAACCCTTCTCCACTGTTGGTGGGTGTGCAGTCTGGTGCAACCACTATGAAAATTATTGCAGAAATTTCTTAAAAACCTAAAACTAGTTCATTCAACCCAGCTATGCTTCTCCTTAGTATCTTCCCCCAAAATTAAATGCATCATACTGCAGTGATATATGTTCACCCGTGTTTATAGCAGCACAGTTTATAATAGCTACATCTTGGAAACAGTCCAAATGCCCATCAACTGATGAATGTGTAAAGATGTAGCTTTTTTATACAATGGAGTGCTACTCTGCCATAAAGAAGGATAAGCTTAACACATTTCTACCTAAATGGATGCACCTTGAGACCACATTCTTAAGTGAAATAAATTAAACATGTGTTTAAATACTGCATTTTTTCTCTGGTGTGAGAAACCAAAAGTCTCAATAAGGACCCAAATGTATAATAGATATTGGAAAACAGGGAGAAATCTTTTAAAATAATGAGAACAGGGAAGGGAGAGAGGGGAAAGGAAATAAGGGAAAAGAAAGAATAGAAGCAAGACATTGAAATGAAACTTTTGTTAAATAAGGAAGAGGGGTTGAAGAGAGTGGGAGGCAATGGGAAAAAATAAGCAAGGTATACCACGTACAGGTACAAATTCTTTATGATGAACATTGCCACCATGGGTTTCTAACATCTACCAACAAAATTTTTAAAATGCAAAAAAATTAAAATTTTAAAAAATTACTTGAAATTTTAAAGTCAAATATCTTTTACCTACTCCTTAAACCTGTTTGTGGATTAATTAATTAAACTAGCCTTTTATAGACATTTCTAATACACAATTCTGTTATTATTACCATCTAAAGGGTAGTTCCTTTATAGAAATAATATTTAATAGCTGGTAAAATATCATAATCACAAAGGAGTTTAGGTTTTTCACTGTCTTGCTGATAGATGTGAATAAACTCTGCTAATAATGTAGCTTTCTCTGTAAGAATATGTCTATTAAAAATATTGCTTTTTCATTCTTCCCACATTAGCTTGACTTCTTACCATCTTGATACTTTGAGGAACTGTTCCAAGGTTTGGTATTAATGTCTTAAAAATGCAAATCTAGGCTACAGCCAGCCACAAATGGGGTCATCTCCCCAAGCCTCCACCTCTCCAGTCCCAGCAGTGAGCTGGAACCTGAAAGATGGAAGTCATCAGAGAAACTCAAAGAGAATGTCCTTTTAGTACTGTGGTTCTTGGTTTGCAGAGTTCACAAAACCAGGAAGAGCAGCTGTCAACTCAATGAACAAGCAGCCACCTTTCCTTCTGGCATCTCTCACCTAATGCAGTCAAGGTTTCTCAAATTGTGACCTGTGGGTCATTTACATAAAACCCCTGTTCCTTACCTAGACCTACTGAATCAGAGCCTCTGTGGCATAGTTCATGAATCTGAATATTTTTAGTTTTCCCTCTTGATTCTCTTGTATTCTATGCATCATGATTTGGCAGATCCTTGGAGCTCAACAGTAAGGTTGCAATATGAGCTAGACCTGATGATATATTGCTACAAAGCTTCACTGAGCTTAAAGATTCACTAAAATTAAGTTTTTTATTCTACACTAAGAGCAAACAGTGAGAAGTTTCTCTCCAGGTAGTTAACTATGAGGCCATCAATAAATATTAGACCCACATTCATTTTCTCTAATACACTTCTTACTTTGCTGTGTTCCTTTGGTTCTAAATAATTTTGGCCACTCAAATACTGATTTTTCAAGTGTTTTTGTGTATCCAATAATATTAATTAGCACCTATCATGAGCCAGGCCTTAGCTTGCCATCAACAATAGAGCGATAAATGAGGTAGGATATTCTCCCGGAAAAGTTGGAAGTCGAATCATTTTTCCCTGTCTTCTCTAGGAAATGCTGCAGGGTAATTATCTCATTCCAGCCAAAGCAATTCTAAAAATCTTCCATTCCAATGTTTCTGGTTTGTTTATTTTGTTTGGTGGATTTTGTTTTTTTCTGTGTTATTTGGATCTCAGAGATACCTCTGTTCCTCAAGGGGTGTGTGGGTGGTAGATGGAGTAGGCTCTGTACAGCTACCTCCCATTCAACTGTAACAGCTTCACTGTTCTGTACTTTAATTACTTTCCCACATAAGATTTCAGATAAGAAAGAAGTTTGTAAAACAACAGCTTAGAACAGACTCGTTTTCAGATATTTATCTCTAGCATCCAACATTTTTAGTAAAAAGTTTTTATTGGCTTGATAATTTTTTAAGAAATAAGTTGCACACAAAATAACATAGTTTTCATGTGCTATTTCAAGCATTTATAAATGTTTTAGGTATTCTTCCCAAAAAGTCTGTTAACATCTTAAATACTTTGATTAAAATTCCATGCACAAAGAAACATAATAAGAGTTGAAGCTTGTAAAAATTTAAAGAATAATTTTAATCACATTTGAGTATTATTTTATATATTTATTTAATGAGTGTGAAAGTATTAAAGCATTGCTTTTTCATTAATATTTTCTCTGGTTGGAAATGAATATATATATATATATATATATATATATATATAGAGAGAGAGAGAGAGAGAGAGAGAGAGAGAGAGAGGAAGAAAAAGAGAAGAAATTTAAATTGCTTCTAGTTTGAAAAAACAAAAACTAGCTTATTTCTATGTTTGAGTTATAGGCCTAATTATTCTGACAATACTGTAAGTAACAAAAGAGCATTTTATAACAAAGTACGCATAATTCAAGTAGTACATAGAATTTCACAAGAAGAATTTTCCAAAAAAGAGATTATATCAACTATAATAGAATTACATTTCTAGGTAAAGCAACGGTGCTTGTGGTGTAAGGACATTAAATAGTTGTAGGTAAACTCACATACCTGTCCTACTGATTTATTTCAACTCTCCCCTTCTTGTCTTCTTTCAAAGTTTCTGTTAAATCAAAGAGAATGCCTCAAATTTGGTGCTAAATTGGGACAAACTTTCCCTGCTAGGCAAGCTTTCATAAGCTTTAAATGTGTTTTCCCTCAAGGGAGCTGGAGGTAGTAGATTTATTGACTTTCAGAGGGTCTAGTGCCCTGGAGTAACTCACTTGGAATAAGTTGTTTTGGAACTACACCAAGCCACAAAAGGAATTTGGAAGCCACAAACCTTAATTCTTCCATTTCTTGAAAATTTTCCTTCCAACCTATTCCATGATTCTTGACAGATCTCTTAACTTAATCTCCACAGAATTCTACAAAATTAAAATGTTTTCCACTTCCTAAAATAACATTTGCCTTTCACACCAGAGCTTAACTTCAAGTTTGTTCATTTGTTCTCAAGAATCAGGTATTTAAACAGAGAAAGAAGGACCTCTTTACTCATCACAGTTATAGTAAAGAAGGCTACTTGTTGGAAGAGTGTAAGCACATATTTTCTGAATAAGGTAGTGAGTAAAAGCTCCTGAGGATGACTACAGTGTCTTACCCTGGTTGAATGACCATCAGTAGGCTGCTGTTTGCTCTCTAGGACCCTGTGACTCTGTAGGCCAATGAATATGTGTGTGGGTGTCCGCATTGGAGGGTGTCTAGGTGCTTGTTCTGGGTTTTTTGTTTCATTTTGTTTTGTTTTATTCTATTTAAGAGAAAAAAAAACAAAAGAAAAACAAAAGCAAAAGAGACAAGCAAATAACAACTACAAACCCAAAACAATAACAGTATAGGTTTACCAAATAAGATGATAGGAATTCCACAATGGTTATGATATTGCATATTGTTACCTTCAAAAGTGTTGCTTAGATTATCAGTTATAAATACGTAAAATTGATCTAACCATATAAGTATTGACTGTTCTTTTCCAAGAACTAATACAATTAGTACTATAGTCATTTTGACTATCTTATGTGTGTGTGTGTGTGTATATATATATATATATATATATACACAAATTTATGTCTTTTTCCTTTTCCCTTCCTTCTTTCCTCCTTTCCCTATCCCAGTTACCTTGCTTTTTGAGCAGTTTTTTACCCTTACACAGCATTTATTGTAGATTTTGGATCATACATACTTTTTCAATGTCTTACACCAGGGAGACAATATGGTATTTACAGATGTGAGTTTGATTTATTTCACTTATGAGAATGTTCTCAAGTCATGTCCATTTACTTAAAAAAGTCTCGATGCACTCTTTCTTTATAGCTGATTAGTACTCCATTGTTTAAAAACGTTACATCTTTTTTTACCCATTCCTTGATTGATAGGCGCTTGGGTTGTTTCCAAGATCTGGCTATTACAAATTGTGCTGTTATAAACATGGGTGCACATATATCACTGTGGTATGATGTTTTCAATTGTGCTGGGAAAATGCCCAGAAATGAGATAGCTGGGTCAAACAGAACCTGAAATCCTAGCTTTTTGAGGAGTCTGAACAGTGATTTCCACAGTGGTTGCACCAGCCTACACTCCCACCAACAGTGGAGAAAGGTTCCTTTTTCCCCACAGTCCCTCCAGCATTTGTTGTTAGTTGATTTCTTGATCTTGGCCATTCTTTCTGGAGTGAGATGGAATCTCAGTGTTGTTTCAATTTGCATTTCTTGAATAAACATTGACGTTGAAAATTTTTTCATATATTTATTTGCCATTTGTATTTCTTCTTCTTGGAAGTGTGTATTCATCTCAGATGCTGTCTTAGTTACTTTTTAAGAATTTTTTATATTTTATTTAAAGAGGAAAAAAGCAAAACAGAAAAAGGGGTAGAAACAATACAGAATTTCAAAAAAAAATAAACAGTAAGAAATCACTAGTTGATAAATTATATATTGTCTTCTTAGACATAGTTGTTCAAGTTACAAAATTAAAGCATATAAAGTGGACATTCAAACAGTGAGGCTGCAAAGAAGTTCAATGATCCAATAACAACTTAGCAACATGGTTATCAATCCTAAATACCTCAACATAAATGCAGTTATATTCTTTAGAGCACTTTCTGTTCCTCCTTTTACTTTTTAAAAAAATTTTTTAAAGAGAAACAAAAGCATGTACAGGGTAGAGATAATACAGAATTTCAAAAAAAGATAAACAAGAAATCACTAGTTGATAAATTGCATATTATCCTCTTAGAAATAGTTGTTCAAGTTACAAAATTAAAGCATTCAAAGTAGATAGTCAAACAGTGAGAGTGTACACAGCTTTGCATGCATGAATCTCTACATGTATTTCTATCCTTTCCGTATTAGAGGGAAAAAACATAGCAAGACAAAACAAAACAAATTCCTATAAAAACATGAAACCAAAAAGTCGTATAAAACCACAGTACAAGGTGATTTACAATGATTACTGTGTTGTTTCTTATTATCTTCAATAGGATTGTCTATATCAACAGGCATAATTGAATATAGCAGTATAATTGAATACAGCAGTACATAACATTATTAGTAAAAATAAAACATTGTAAACAGTATAAAACTTCAAAGGCAGGTAATAATCAAACCAGAGTGGATATTCTAGTGGATCTTGTCATCTTAAGTGCAGTTGCCTATACTCTCAGACTTGATACTATCAATCATAACAGCTTTGAATAAAATTTATCAATACAAAACAGCGATCTAACAGACCAGATTCAATTACGATCAGTCATAGTAAAACAGTGTAGGTTATACAGAG